>JAANSN010000283.1:0-69270 GCA_036850665.1 Dicranocentrus wangi
ATAATATTTTTTTTATTCCTTTTTGAAATTGCAGGTTGCTGCTTCGTGACCTTCTTTACGAGAAAAGCTGCATTGGACGCGCAAAACGCACTTCACAACGTTAAAACGCTTCCCGGGGTAAGTTGGCTGCAAAAAAAACTAAAATTTTGATGACTTAAAAGATTTTAAAATTCTCCATCCATTGCATCTCATCATCCTCATATGCGATTCTGCACAAATAATGACGCAGACATTATATTACCTACCCACATGTGCATGTGCTTCTCTTTATGCATATTTATGAAAACTAGCAAATGCTCATTGCTCAGTATATCAGGCCGTCGGATAGTTGCGTTGCGGTGCATATTGGTGCATGCAAAAATTGATGATTGTTCCTCCTCGTTATCTAGCTATCGTTATCTGCGACGACGACGACGACGGGGAAGAATGGTCAAAAAAGAAATGAGGCTATTTGCAGCATAAGCTCTCTCCGACTCATCAGACTATCTTATTTGATTACCATATTTAAAGAAGTAACAAGCCATACATATAGCGAAAGCATCATCATCATCATCATCATCAGAGAGTGATAAGTAGACACATCCTCAGCCTCCCATTATTATAGACATTAGATGTGTGTGTGATTCTGATTATTATTCAACTAAAAATTTGTTTTGTCATGACATGCCTCCCTCGCTAGCGACGCTGCTGTATAAGCTCCCATTTTGTGATAAAATGATGATGATGGTTATGACATGCAATGATGTGCATGGCGATATACATATTGTATGTTGGTATAATGATGATGATAGTTTAAGTCGACAGATTCAATGCATATTAACCCCTCTTCGATATTTAATGTAGGTATTAGTAGTAGCAAAAATGTTTTAGTCGAGTAGTAGTCTGGTTGGTTGTGTGAGTGATATGGAAGTAGGGTTTTAGTGTAACACGAAACTGACTGAAAATAATAATAATAATGTTCATCCCCACAGAGCAGTAGTCGAGTCTTCTGTATAACCTCCTCCTAGCTAGACCATTTCGTTACTACTAGACTACTACTACTACTTCTACTACTCCTCCAATAAATATTCTACTGCTAATGAGCCATCGCGTCGTGCCTGCCTGCTCGATGCTCTATAACGTTTCTCTGTACACACAGCAGAAACACTTTCAGTTAAAGAGACTCACAGACTGCTCGATGCTCCTCTCTCTCTCTCTGCTAGTTTTTAGGTAGAAAGAAACATGAATAATATATTGTGTACAAACTACTACTACGGCCGTCGTCGTGTATTATATATATAAAAAAAAACTTGTGTATTGTCATTCTATCGTCGCGCATTGTTCACTTTTTTGTGTCTATTTAGTATTTAGTTAGTCGTAAGTGCTGCAAAGGGGATACACGACGAGTAGAGTTTAGTGTCGTGGTGGAGGATAAAATTCAGTCAGCTTGTTTCTTGTAGTAGTTTTTTTTTTACATTGAACTCTCCATCCAATATATCCATAATTGTGCTGTGTTCCACGTTCCACCCGAAAAGTTCTTAGGGTATAAAATAAAAGTAAAAAGCATTGTGAGTCACTCGATCTGTCACGCGCTGTGTGCAAAAAAGGTTGCTTGTGACTGGATTTTCTGGCTGGACTCTCGTGTGTTTTAGCATTCTATTCTTTTGGAAAAGGGATAACACTTTCACGGTGGTTAAACTAACTTACTTACCGGTGGTGGTGGTGTGGTGACTGGTGACTACTGGTGAAGCTCCGTTGTAGAGTCTAAATCCTGTGTGTTATTTTGCCCTATGTAAATACACAAGTGCGCAGGGAGAGTGGAAGTTGGTGTGGTGGAGGAAAGCTGATATGAGATGAGGAGGGGTACGTACGTATGTACGTAATAGAAGTAAGGTTCGATTTTTTTATATCGAGTTGCATAATTCTTCTTCTTTTTCTGCCAATTAACGCTCATGCTCGCTGCCTCCGTCGTATCGGATGACATGCAGAATAAACATAACACATATATACGTGTGTATTTTGTGTATAATCAAATGAAGTCAGGAAGGAGGATATCTCCCCTTTCCTCCAGCAACAAGAGCTCTAGATTGTGGCGGTGTCTAGTTCACTTATGTAGTATTTCTTATGTAGTATACCTAGGATACTTACTTACTTTGTCTTCAGTCAAGAGTAATCGAACCAATTAGGTGCAAAATCCGTCACGGCCTTGTTTAAAATTTGTTACGGACTCGCTTGGTTTACCTCGGGGAGAAGATAGTCAAGAGAAAAGTGAAGTTTTTGTGATACACTCAATATAACATATTGATCTCTCTCAGTCTCTAGTAGCTCAACAACTCTATATATAGTTTCATCATCCCGTTTATTCTCGAAAAGTCTAATTGGAAATCGGAGATATTTGAATAACAGTTTGTAGATTATTATTATTATTTTATTACACGTGTTGTTGGTTGTTATTGTGCAGTAATAATATAATATAAGGATCGAATTCATTACGAAAAAAAAATGGGAACCGTTACGCCCCTCCTTGTCGGAGCTGCTTTTGTAGAGCTTGAACAGTTGAAACAGCAGCAGCAGCAGCATCAACAACAATATGGCATTATAAACTTGAAAGAGTCTCCGTATCAGTATTGTCTCGGAGTTCATCGTTCCATGGAACTGAGCCATCATCATGACTTGAGGCGAAGAAAAGTCGATCCATCTGCTGTGTTGGCATTACAAGGGGCTAAAATTGTGTACAAGGAGTCCTCGTCGTCCTCTCAGAGCAGAGCGGATAGTAGAAGACTGAAAATCCAACAGGCCAGGGTGGAAAATGGGAAAGATGAAGTAAAACACGTACAGAAACAAATATAATAATGTATAATGCACCATTTTCGCATAAATTATACCGTTGTATGTATATAGATACATATAAACCACAACATGGAATTGGGCATGAAAACAATAAAACAATCGACAATTGATTACATAATAGGCTAAAAACGATAAGTAAAACGATCTGTATCTGACAGAGAGAAATACATTATGCATGGGATGATTGAGTGAATAACGCGATTGATGCAGAGAAGAGCAGAGAACATTACCATAAAATCCACGAAAACACATGATATATTTTTTTTGAGTACGGGCCATGCGTCAAATATTTCCACATGTGATTTCCAAACAATGCTGCATAGCTTTTTCGGATTTTGTATGTCTGTATGTTCGAGTGCTCCTGTTTGAAACCATTTTCTTTTCGTATGGAATCGTACTTGGTCAAGGCATCTTGGCTGTCTGTCAGTTGCAAGTCTTACTTAATAGTTGGGTTATTTCTATTATTCTATATAACAGCAAACACTGATAGTATCAAAATCACAAAATTGATTTTGACGTTCAGTCGAATTCGTTATTGTCATAATGTGCCTCCTATGTATGTTGTTTGTTGTGGATAAATTGGGTATTTACTTTCCGCAAGAATAAGAATATTATTATTTACCACGTAGTTTTCAAGTTTGTTCTTTCACAAAGCCACCACCACCACCCACCACGCCTCTCTCTCTCTGCTGCTCCTGGATTTGTTTTTCCAATTACGGCTCCCCAACGAGATGGATAAACAGTGGATAAGGAGAACGCAAAACAAGGATACACATGTGTATATCCAATCCGATATCCCTTTATCATAAAACACATATATTAGTATCGGAGCTATTTGGATGGAAACGCATAAAAGTGGAAAATCTCTTTGGATTCAAATGTAGCATTCATTTCCAGGAAAACATTTCAAGTGTGTTCATATATCCTTCCGAGGGAAAATCGGTAAACAAAAGTCCCCCCCCCCGTATTTGAATGTATTTGAACGCCAATTCTGCGAGCTCCAGAGAGAGAGAGAAAAAAAACGGGGTTTTCAAGTGGGGATTGCTGCATGGTTGAGTAAAATGGTGAACGGTTGATAGGATTTTGAAGTGAGATAAGCAATAAAATATTCTATGCATCTCGTATTTCCTTCTTCTTTCCTCCTCGTATTTCGTCTTCAATTCCAGAAAGAGACTACTTATTTGCATTGACTTGATGTGAATGAGTTTTCCAAAAAAAAAAAAAAAACAGTCTAAATACACAAATACATACACCAAACCAAACTTGTATTCCAGCAGACGTACGACGTACCACCGTGTATGCAGATCCAGACGTTGATTTGCATTATATCGTCCACAAAAGCACATACTTATTTGGGGATGAATATGAATTGTTCTCCGGGTGGTTGGTGTGGAGGGTAGTAGTAGTAGTATATATAGTTGAATGATATCATTCAAAATCTCTAGATTTCAATTGAATTTCCCGAACATATTTGCCTGTTTTAATGCACTCTCCTCCCCAGTCCTCATTCAAGCAGAGCACACAAGAAGGGAAATGGTTGCATAACTGGCTGAGATTGACTCATATCTTGTGAGTGTGTATATTATATAGGTTTTTTAAAGTCCCAAGGAGTCTTAAGCTTGTTGTTTTTCATGTGATGGATTGTGAACTTTTATGGGGAACATTATATGGTAGAAATATACTCTCTCCAGAGGGTATTTTTTCATGTTTATGTCTTGCTCGTTTGGGCTTCACAGGGTGTTTTTATTGAAGGAGACATCGCATCGCCACAACAGCGCACAGCGTTTTTGTGTGTGCTTTATCTCGGATAACCTTTAGATGTAGGTAATTGTGTGACTCAAAAAAGAAGATGCACACTTTGTACTTTGCTTTTAGAGAACATATAATAATATATTGTTTATGGGTTTATACTCTCCTCTCCTCTCCTCTGCCTGGGGAGATAACAACTATGGGAAAATTACGTTTTTGATAAAAAAAAGAGCTTATATCACTGCTCAGCTCACAGCTCTGAAGGAATGGTGGTTGACATGAGATGACGTTCGTCGTTCGTTCCTATAAAGCTGCGAAGCCATTTTCCCCCTGCTTGCTTTCTTCCTTTTTCTTACGGATGTGGTGTGATTCTTCGAGTAAAAAGATATATAGTGGGATTTTTATGGAGATGTAAGTGGTTCGTTCGAGAGATGCTCCTTGGGCTTTTGTTGAAAAATAAGTTGATGATGCAAGATGCAGATGGACTTTGGATAACAAAAAAAATAGAATGCGTTGTAGATATAACGAAGATAAGGAAGGAAGGAGTCAGGTACAAGAGGGACATAGATGCTTTGTTCAATAGCTTCTTAAATTTTGTGAGAGTGAGCATAAAAATGAGCTGATAAAGTCGTTCGAGTCTCTAGTCTCATATTATTATCGCATTAAAACCAGTAAAAAGTGTAATTTGAGCGTGAAAGTAAGGAGGATTTGAGAGAAAATGGTTGTATAACTTATTTGCAGAAAATTTGATATCTGCTGGGATGGATGATGATAAGATGGTGGTGGTACATTTAGTATTTTAGGAGGAGGAAGCAAAGCATTGATTTTTTTGCATGGCTCCTTTATTTTATTTTATTTTATAAATCTGCAACTGAACTGCAAAAAATACACATAGTTGTTGGTTGAATAGCTAGAGAGGATAATTTCGAGGGAAGTACATGTCTGCAGAGAGGTTACGTCATTTTATGGGTATCAATCAGCACGTTTTGGCGTTCTTCCATAATATGACATGCAATGGAGATAACCCTTGTGTAAAACAACAGGGTGGATTTGAATTCTAATGATTTTACAACGTTGTTTTCTGTCTCTCTCTTCCTTTTCAGATGAATAATACAGTCCAAATGAAGCCTGCCGACAACGAGAATAGATACGGTATGTGTGAAAATAAATTGCTCTGGCTTCTCCCCCGGTGTCGTGGGAAAAGTATATTATATTATGTAATGCCATTACCATTTTAACAACGTCATAATGACTTTCTGGATATTTTTGGAATGCCCCGTTATACAGATAGGAAACTCTTCATCGGAATGATTTCCAAGAAGCTAAACGAGACGGATGTGAGGAACATGTTTTCGCGATTTGGGACGATTGATGAGTGTACGGTTTTAAGGCTGCCGAATGGCGAGAGCAAAGGTATCGTATTTAATTCAATTGTCTCTTCCTTTTTTACATCCAATTCTTTTAGCTGCTCTCTCTCTATATGTTCAAGCTGTATGCAAGCAGTCAAGCAATGCAATGCAATGCAATGCGATATGAGCAACAAGTACTACAAATAAGTATTATGTGTTTTTCCTCCATGTTTATAAATGTTCCAGCAAAACAAAACCTCACATGTCTTTTTCATGTAGTTCTATAACGCACCACACTACTGGGACAAAAAATATTGCAAAAAAATTAGGAACAATGCGTTTTTATTTTTTGCAATCTATACTTTTTCGGATAGATGCGCGTACTTTTTATAAGTAGTATGCATGTTTGCTATAAAACTTGAGCCCTTCCTCTTATATATTTTTTTTCTCAAGTTCTTCATTATGTGCCAACCTGGAACACACTTCTGTTTTCTATGCACTATATATATTTATATATTATATGCGTATATACGTTTTATATATGTTGAATGTTGAACACACGTGCGTGCCTATTGTAAATTTTTTAGTGGAGGACCGTTCTCTGTAATTGACAAAATGTCAATCAGGAATCCCACTTGAGGGCCATCACTCTTAATATATGTTGTAAAAACATGCTTTATGTTCCTAAATGTTTTGACATGTCTTCCTGGATGACTCACACTCACGATGGAAGTATATATAATTTAAGCACGTAGAGATTTCCCTTTTCGTGTTGATTGTGCCCACCACTCCATCCTCATCATATTTTTTTGAGGAAGAAGAAAAAAAAGACATTTCGATAAATGAGATGACTAAATATACGAATATATATATGAAGCATCTTCTTTGAGAGTGTTTACTCAATCCCTGCTGGGGTTTCACTCGATCATCATTCACAGTTTAGAAAAGGCTGGCCGAAAGGCATTGACTGACAAATTGTCATTTGGGGTGACGCACGGAAAATTGGTAAAGAGTGAAATCATGTTCCCTAAATTGTTTTTCTCCCAGCAGGGAATATATAGACACCTATTTCGTTCCAACTCCATGTCGTTTTTGACGAAATAAGTAAAAAGCATTTATTATTACTATATATTTTATAGTCGGCAAGCAAGCCGTAATATCGCTACGTAAATATATGATCTCCACGTCTCCACGCTTGTTTTCGCCATATTGTTTTATATAACTTTGATGAGCATTCGATAGGAGATTTGAACATGATTGCGTCATCAGCGAATAGAAAGTTGATTTCAATTCAAACCTTGTTTTTAAATGTATACTTTTGCACTACACAAATGTGAAAGCAAATTAGTCACTTGTCTCTTATCGCATAAATATATAACACCACTGTACTACTACTACACACATTCGTGTTTGCACAAAAGTAATTTTTGGTAATCAAGATAATGTTTTTCCCCACTTTTAAATGTTTATTTTACATATGCCCCTGTTTCACCGTATATAGTTTTTTAAATAATTACTTTGGTGGTGGTGGTATATGGTGGTTGGCGGTATATCTTGTAACGCATACAAGTTTATTATTATTGTTGACGTTCATCCATGTTCTTTTTTTATCCGTCGTGTTAAATGTTTTAATGTTGAGTGTGGTCTTTGACTCTTTTTTATGTGCAGGATGTGCATTTGTTACGTTTGCGTCGAAACAAAGTGCCCTGAATGCCATTAAAGCTGTCCATCAATCTATCACAATGGAGGTAAGCCAACAATGTCCCTAAGCCGCGTCGTCGTCGTCGCACACGACATAAAAATACTTTACTTTATTCTACTATTTTTTTGACACACAAGACACACACTTTGCTCGCGAGTGTGAAGTAGTATATATAGTTCATTCGTATGTAAGTAGACCAGCTAGACTAGAGTGCTCAATCTCAATCCGTCTTCGGAAACGCACATCTCTCCATTATTAAGAAAGTATATAAGTCCTTCTGACATGTGTGTACTTACACTTTTCAAAAAGTTTTTTTTTCTTCCTTGTCTGTCACTCACACGCACACACGCAACGACTCAGAAAATAATGTGTTATGTATATATTTTCTTGGTTTTTTATGTACTTGTTATGATTATTATGTATGTATGTACGTTATAATTTTCTCCCGTGGAAATTGAGTGAAGTCGCTCAGTCGCTCTTCACAGCAAAGCGATCTTAATGTCAGATACAGTTAACGCCGTGTGCTTTACAGCTCCTTTTTTGTACTCGACTTCTTGAACATTTGTCATGTTGCTGACAACCAGAAATAAAAAAAAAACCTTGAAACACATTTTCTTTATGTATACGTACATTATATTCGTGATTATTATTAGTGGTAGATTTTTTGTGTTAATGTTTTATTTGACAAGACCTTTTTTATTTTTGTTCTCTCTTGGGCAATATAACTACTGCTGGTCTGAACTGTGCAAAAGTAGTAGTTTTGAAACAAAAATTGAGGCATTTTTTTTGTATCTTTCTTCACAATATTATTATTATTTCGTGTTTAACTGTTTGTAACAATCGTAAAGTTTCCAAATTACAACCCATTTTTGAAGTTTAGTGGCTTTCGAAATGCATTTTTCATGTTTGTTTCTCTAAAATTCTTTATAGACTCTGTTCCAACTTTGGCGATTTTCAAAGTTGAATATTTTTATTGGTTTTTTTTCAAAACTTGTATTATTATTATTATTATTTTTGTGGTTTGTAATGAAAAGTAAAAGATATGGGTGGGATGCATGTGAATAACTAAAAGTGCGTCTTGTGACTCTGCATGCAAAAACACATGGGTTTAGGAAAAAGTGGAGATTTAAATGTAAACTTTTAAATTAATGTTGATACAGGGCTGCTCCTCGCCGATCGTGGTAAAGTTTGCGGATACGCCAAAAGATAAGGATCAAAAACGGCAAAGTCAGATGGTGACCACGCAGCCAAATTTGTTGAGTACTTTTTCTTCGTCTGGACTGCCGAGCGCGGTGCAGCAGCAGTATTACTCTGTAAGTCTCAAGTCATCATGAACAAAATGGATTTGGAGGGTTGCTTGCGAAAATATGGAGGGTTGGTTATGAGCCGTCGTGTTTTTTGTGTTTGTCACACTTGCAGATATTGCATCATCACCAGTTGCAACAACAGCAACAACCCCAACAGGGTGGGTTCTACTCCCAATTGAGTCCTTTGGGAGTTCAAGGGTCTCACCGGGATTGGAGGATTAGGGTCCACTAGCGCCACTGGTTTACCTGGAATTGGTTCACCCCTTCCATCAACCACTAATGTGGACTTGGCACTCACCACGAATGCCATACTTTCCAGTGTTACTCAGAATCCGGTTGCTGTTCAGAATTTAATGGCTGCACTGGGAAATCCTTCTCTTTCGCCAACAGGTACAGTAACTTCCAGTAACATGGACGAATTTGTTTTTTTCATGAATTATTGGGACTCGCTTTTACTAATGCTTTCTCCCGACCCGCTTTCACTTGTTGTTGCTCTGTAAAGATAATCTGCATTCATGCTAACAAAATTATTATGCCATTTTTGTCGTGATATCCCTTTTTGCAAATTTTGTGTAACTATATATTCCTAATAATCCGCTTGTCGTCCACCACTATTCGAATCGCATACAATTTTTTCAAGTTCTTCCCGTATGCACCACACTGAACGTTGGACTAGCGTTTTTGTAGCTGTAGCAGGCAGTGCATTTTGTCTTTTATGGCAAAAAAATAATTAATTTGAAAGCGCAGTTATGTTTTGTAAATCGTCGTACAGCAGTATATATATATTCAATTTATTTTTGTCGAGGCAGTTGGGTTGATTTTCGGTTGTGGTTGAATGGTTATATAAGGTAGTCGATTTTTTGGAGTATTGTTGTTCCTGGTTGTTGTAAGTCTTTTTAAAACGGGCAGCGTCTCAAAATTTTTACTAGCTTTTAAATAATTTTTTTATCGTTACGTACCGTTGCGTTTGGTCTCTGGCTCTGGTATATAAAGTTTCCGCTATGATAAAGCTGGGGATTTGGGGATTTGTTGATTCAAACTTGAATGAAAGACAATATGTTTCACAAAATTTTCCAAAACTTGCCATATACTTGCCAGGTGCTAGCGGAAGCTCAGTGGGATCAGGAAATTCAGTTGCCAACCTTACTGGCAATGGACTCCATTCAGGTGTGCACACACAAAATACACAAAACATACGTGATGAGAAAAAGATACGGTTAAAAAAACGAAGTTAAAACAGGGTGAACTAGAAAAAATTTCAACATGATTTCTAATTTGTGGCTTGTCTGTATTCATGTTTCACTGTATGTGTTCTCTGTGACTTGTGTAAAAAAAAGATGAGAAAAGAAGAGGAGATCGTGTGTATACGTGTTTAATATTTTAAATTGTAATTTTATTTAACCTATTTTTATTGTAGGACTTTCGTCATATCACAGTGCACTACGTCCTTCTGCTGCTGCTGTGAATACAAAGCAGGTAGGCTACACAACCGAAAATGACAATTTGAATATCTATTGGAGTCCAAGTACACACCGATTAAGTATTCCGAATCGAATATCTTTTAATCAGCTTGAGGGGCCGGAGGGCTGCAATCTTTTCATATATCATCTACCTCCAGAATTTGGAGATGCTGATTTGGCAACAATCTTTACCACTTACGGAACTGTACTCTCCGCCAAAGTATTTGTCGACAAGCATACCAATCTTTCCAAATGTTTCGGTAAGTTTCCTCACGAAAACTCTTGTGTAGTAGTCACGATGAAAAAAAATATTCAATCTAGAAAGGGTTGAATATAACGACGGAGTATCCTAGTAGTATTATAGTCTATATAGTCGAACGTGTGTTTAGATTAAAAACTTTATTTTTTGTACTCTCATCTTGTGCTTCCCGAAAATGGTGTGCAGCATGATTATAATGACTATTACTTTACTACGGTGCACAACAATAGTAAATTTTCCCCTTTTTTCAATCTCCTGGGAATAAGATGTGGAAGCACCAGGTGTACAAATCCTGTTTTCATTCACATTACCTCCTACATTTTTCTCTTTATAGGATTTGTTTCTTTTGACAATCAAGTCTCGGCACAGATGGCAATTCAAGCCATGCACGGCTTCCAGATCGGAACGAAACGTCTCAAAGTCCAACTGAAACGGTCAAAGTCCAAAGACGCTGCCAAACCTTACTGAACTCGTGTGTTGGCTTTGAGGAAGCAAGCAGGAGAAGGAGAGAAAACACCGCGCGTTGTGTGAAATCCCGTGTTACTTTCACATTTATTATGTGAACCTAAACGCACCATCCTGATGATGATATAAGCATATATATAAGCGACGATGATAATGATTATCATGAGAATACAAATTACAATGTTGTAGCATTTTATATAACAGGTTATATATATAGGTATAGGAACTAGTTTATAATAGGAAAAGGAAAAATGTAGGGAAAGAGAACTCTCTAGTTGTTAGAATCTTTCTTTTTTTTGGAAAAAAGTTAGTTTTTTTTCTAGACGAAAGTCATTACTACCTTTTGTTGAGTTAGTGAGAGAGAAAAAGAGTATCCAAGTATCCATTTAATTGTTATTCCTTCCTTCCGGCAAGTAAACAACAACGAGGTGCGGTGTTATAATACATAAGTATGGCTAGAAAGTAACAAACAAAAAGTGCAGAAAAGTGACGCCATATATATATAATATATCTATATATCGTTGGATGATGTGATACCGAAATATTTGAGATACCACACCACCATACCATCACCATCATCAGCATCATCATCATATACAACCACACACTCCACAGTAAAAGCGGAACCCCTTTCTTTTTTCTTTTCTCCCCTTTTCGGACAAAAAATAAATAAACTGTTAATAAAAAAAACGAGACTCAGTTGTGAATAGTGAACCAAAACAAGCAAGACCAAGAGAACCAGTGTGATTTCCCTTTTTCTCTCATCTGGATCAACATGACTGGATTATATATTTTTGGTAGTTCAACCCGGACCAAGACAAACACCATTGCAACTAATGCCAACTCTAGAGACGATAAAAATCTACTACAACTGGGACTGGCTAGACAAAAAAAAGAAGATTGGATGGATGATAATGTGATCCTGTGACACTTGTAAGCCATTATTCTCGTGTCTCTATCTTTCTTCCTTGTAGCCTTACAACAGTTTTTTAAAACTTAAGAAAAAAAATCGCTATCTTTCTATCAAATGGTCTATATAACACACGTTTCATATATACTACTCTTTCGCATACAATATCGTACATACATAAAATACTGTGGATAATATATTGATTATATATATATTGATAGTATTCAGTCATAATATGTAAAACTTTTGCATTTACAATTCTTGCCATAAACTACATATTATATTACATATTACCAAGTACATATTTACCGGTACAAGTAGAATGTTGAGAAAGAGGAAAACTGAAGATAAAAACTTGAAAGGAGGAGGAGAGAAAATTGATTGGAAAATGTACAAAAATTCAAGGCTGTATTACTTAAAACATTATACACTATCTATACACTCATGGTGGAAGCATTGCAAGTTTGTCGCAACGATTTTGTTATAATACCGGTGGTGAAAGCGTAAAATGTTAATATTGTCAATTTGTTCTCTTCCATTCACATTCACTTATTTCGAATCATTTCAAGTGCTGATATGCGAGATTTGACCTGTTTAGCGAGTTGTATTTTGGTAGACTGAGAGAAATTGTAACCGGAATATGAATCATGTCCCAAGTTACCCCTGTAGTATGTAGTGCCCCTCCACCATGAGTGTCAACTTGCCAAAGAAAAGAATGATTTCACAAAAGAACAAATTTTATTTCAGAGATTGTCAAGAGTTCTAGTCTGATACGACTTTACTTACTTAATTATTCAAAATGGCAGTAACGGCGGAACGAGGTGGATTTTAATGTAGTACTTATAAAACCAAAACTACGCTCTCGACTCTACTCTCTCTACACAGAATAGTCATGATATCATATAATATGGTCCAGTCGAAACACTTTTAAGTTCAAACGAGAGGTACAGATAATATCACGCAAAACAAAAACTGATGCCATACCCTTAAAAAACTTAAAATACTTGACATTGATATAATAAAAAAATAAACAACTTGTACGTTTAAACTATAATAATACCTAATAAGAGTTTCTTGAGTGAAAAGTTAGGCTGTGATGTTGAATTAACCTATTCCGAATTTCCATTTTTAAGGAAGAATATTTCATATAAATACATTAAATTAAATACGTTCAAATCACGTAACTCTACACAATAAAGGTTTTTTTTTAAAGTTAGGACACTCGTGTTACAATAATTAGGTCAGGCCATATAATTATTGCACATTGATTTTAGGTAGGTACTCCTGGTTTTTGTGTTAGTAAATAAATAAGAGGCTCAACCATGAAAAAAGGATTGATGACCATCCATAAACCCGTTGATATTTGCATTTAAGAATTGTATTTATTTCATAAATGACGACGATATAGAAAAAAATATTGAATATACTTACTCATTCAGTCATCAGTTAAGCAACGTACTTGCTAACAGCCATATATATTATTATACTGTTAATCTTGTCATTTTTTTCGTCCACAACATTCTATTTTCTTCGTACTATGTATGCATGCCAAGTTAAACTTTGTGTACATAATTTTTTGTTCCTCAATGTTCTGGTCCTCCAGAGAAAGAGAATGTGTCAAGTTATTACAGACATCATTACAGTGTCGGCATAAATTTATCCGATTGATATATTATACCTCCATAATATACAAGTTTACTACACCAACGCATGTGCTAAATTTTATGATTGTTGCCAAACTCTCTATATACGTTTCTACAAAACCAAATTGTCTGTTTCGTGCTTATATAACTTTTTGCTCGTTGCACTTTTTCTGTCCGTCGTGATGGGTTTATCCGCGGGGCTTATCTTGTAATTTTGTGCAATGGATCGGGTGGTTTTTTTAGGTAGTTCAGCAGAAGGAAACAACGGAAAGTGATTCGAGTTATAAATAAATAGTAGCAGTATTCCACATTTCGTGTAGTTGTGAAAAACTCTACACATCTTCCAGAGCATAGCAGTATTAAGATGGAAAAGCTTTTCTTTTTCTAACCAAACAATAAGTATTTTGAGTAAAAAATGTTCCTCACAATCAGTTTTAAAAATATAGATAGATATGCATATAAAATATATATCACAATTCCTTGGCCCACCCAAAAAAGTTTTGTTTTTTTAAACGGAAATTTGACTGAAAATATTTTCATACAATGTCACAAAAAAGATATTATTATTATGCACAACTTTTTCTCTAGTTGCAATTGTCTATAAATTGAGGAAACAGGGTGCTCCTCTAGTGCCAATATAACTAACTGATTTCGTTCGTTCTAAACATTATATTATATGACAATGCAAAATGCATCCATTTGCTAATAATTCAGAATCGTTCAGTCGTTGAGCATCATCGTGTATTTCAAGTGTATAGGCAGTGTTATATTTTTACTTGTTGTTGCAACTTGTTCGTTTACATGTATTTTATATGTAAAAATGTATGTATTTTTGTACCAAACCAAATTAACTGTACTTATTAATGGTATTCTCTGTTTTTGCTTGTGTTTTTCAGTGTCAGTCTGTGTGTAGTAGGGATGATGATTCATTCTCCAGTCATTCTGCAGTGCACCTACTCATTTGCTACTTCTGCTGTGAGAACCAAGTCTTATATGCAAACAAACAAAAAATATGCCAAAAACTTAATATATATTAAGTGTTCAAAACTCAAAACAGACTTGAATTTTTTAATTCCTGAATTTTCATATAAAAAATTTGCTACTTTTTGTGATCAAAAACTTGATCTGCAGAACAGCCAAATTTTTTTTGTAGAAAATCCAAAAAAAAATGTGTAATCCTGTGAAGCGCCACTGCATCCTCTAGTTCCTCGACCCGACTACACAAACACCTGGATCTCTCTTTAAATATGTGTATCTGTGTACCTAGTCCCTCCTCAGTCTCCTTCTGTGTCAATGTATCAAAAAATAATTGTGTTTTGCTGTACCCGAGAAGATACAAAACAAAAAATCACATCCCCCTCTCCCTAATTTTTTTTCTGTCAAGATTCATTTCTCTTGAAAAAATGATTGTTATATGAGTTGTGTATACACTCATTTCTAAAAAAAACAGTTTCCCATTTTTTGCAACGAAATTCATGAAAATCATGTTTTTTTTCCTTGTTGGTCCATGTTTCCTTTATGTATCTGTACTTTATCGCTGTACAAAAATGTGTCTTCTGTGGATTTGTTAGCGTATATACTTATATATATACTTTTTGCTCGTTCATTGACTCCCTTCGCTCGTGGTTCTCCAAAAAAAAATATTGTGTGTATCAGTCTCCATCGGTCAAAGTCAAATCAGTGTCGTCCTTTTTACGCTGCTGCTGATATGATGCTGCTACTGTGTTGTGCACGTATGTTGTTGTTTCCAATTTTTATTACATTTCTCTAAAAAATAATTTAAGTGTTTACCGTTTAAGTAGACTAGTCCATTGTTTGTATGTTACATTTACATATAACTGCATCATCTTATATATCAATTCTTACATATTTAACTGTGCACATATATGACATACCAGAGAAGAAACAATGTTCTATGCACAATCGATTATTATTATTATTTTTCTTCAGTCATCATCATATACTTTATACGTACTGTATTTATGTGTGTCTATACGCGCAAATTCTACGTTTAGCAAATTTTCACCGGTATTCATAAAAGGGTATAATATATATTATAAATATATATTTAACAGTAATCAAGTCAGAATAGTGTTGTAGTTGTCTACAATATTTACTTAGTACTTTTATGGCTAACTATATACAGGTATAGGTAATTACATAATTTAGCTACAACTGCTGCTGACCTTGTGGCAAAAAAGTGAAAGAAATCAGGGTTTCTCATTGTGACACAACAACAAAAAAATGTTTCATTTTTTTCCAAATCCGAGGGGAAAAACATTCTAGTAAACAATATATTATGCAATGCAATGTTAAAAAGCGAAACGGATCGGTAAAAAGCTTGTTCTTCTAATATACATATAAAACGCGCACTATTCTATACAAAAAAAATATATCTTGTGCTAATGTGTAAATTTTTAAGTGCTGTGTATTTATAACTTGAGCGTAATTTAACCATGTTTTTACGTACACACACGTGATCAAATGTGTTTCATGAAATCATATTAAAAAACATTTCATCATCCGTGCTTTCCTTCCGCTATCATACGTAGGTATGTAAAATTTGTGTACCAGTATACCAGTACACACACACGTCTGGAAAGCTGAGAGAAATCGTATAAAAAAGCCAATATCTTTGTACATTATTATACGTCATTTGAGGATTGAAGTTTGCCAACCTGGAGTAAAATGGAAGAAAAATGCTATATATATTAGATACATCATTAAGTACGCGCAGTTTAGGGATACAAAAATATATATACTGTACTTAAAGGCATATATATTTTAGGACTGATATTTCGTGGCAAAAAAAGAAGAATTTACAGTTATTTCTTTAAAAACAGAGAGGAATTTGTAGGAGGCTGGTTTTTATTAAGGGGCATATCTATATATAACCCCTCTTTTGCATAAATCTACACGGTACATATCCTATTTAAAAGAAAAATGTGAACTGGATGAAAGAACTTTTTTTGAAGAAAGAAGAAAATACTTGTTTATTTAAAAAAATTGCATCTGTCCACGATTCTATAATATTCGCAATTTATAATATGGCTTGAAGAGAAAAAAAAATTAGGCACATGTGAACTAAAAAAACAGAGCTTGAAATCCGTAACTGAAAGAGTGTTTTGCAGTAGAAAAAAAAACGATCGAAGGAAGGAACAAAAAAAGGACAATTATGTTGAAATCAGTTATTTTCAAAATTCTACTCTTTCATTTTGCTTTTTAGTTTGTACCTTTGAAACACGCACGACGTACGGTTTATCATCATCCAAGTCAATTTTTTTGGTATTCCATATAGTTCCTATATAAAACATTACAGAGTAATGTGGATATAATATACATATAATACCTTTGATCTACATTATAATTTTACGGGGCATATTATTATTATTATAATGCATCTACAATAGAGAGGTATTCATTTACACCAGTGAATTTCTTGGGTCAAAAGTCAGTTGCTTAAATAATTCATGGGAACCGAAGTCCACAGTGTGGGCTTCTTCCATATTTTTTAGCTATTTTTGCAAGTTAGTAAAGCTATTATTTAAGCTGGTGTGTTATACTTTCAGTGTTGAATCGATAAAATGCAAAAAAAAAAACAACTTTAGTAGCGATCTTACCTGCCATTTTTGAAACCAATTATCATCATCATCAAATTAATTTTAAGGGAATGATAAAAGCTTTTTGCTAAGTATAATTCCAGTTTTTGTTCCTTTTTTAAGACAATGGTTAGGGCTCATACTGAATTATATAATATTTGTTCAATGCCAAACGTAACTAGTCCTCACAAAATGTAAAGTAAAACTGTCATTGTCAATCAATCAATAATACACACAAAAGAGCACTTGCGACAAAAACGACCACATTTGCAATTTTTGTGATGCTTGAAACGTAGATTTTTCTTGGCTGGCTGCCATCAACCCGTTATTATTATTATTGTTATTATTGTTACTGAAAGCTTCAGTCTACGCGTTTCGGGACATATTATATGTCATTAAATTGTCAGCAGGCATAAGTGGAATCCATTTTCTTGTCAGTAAGCATGCATAATAAATTGAACAACTCGCGTAGTAGGTAATTCATACGTGTGTATTCCTTATTATCAAGTCAATGTCACATATTGCAGGGAAAATTAGGTTAACGTATAGTTAAAAGTGACAAACCTATTCTGTAGAACAAGCTATAAAGCTACTATATACGGTCGCGTGTTATTCGAAAAACAAAATCGGTTACATGGTACAACAAGTATGTCTTGGATTTCCGCATACTCTTTTTGTACAGCCGAACTGATTTGGGATTTTTTGGTAAAATTGTATGAGAATAATTTTTGCAAATCACACACTAATCATGCAAGTTGTCAAAGAGTGCCTCAAAATATTTGCTTAAAAAAATATTGACTGTAGTTAGCAAAATCGGATCGAGTGTAAGTAAAAATGTTCCATTTATTGAAAGCTACAAAATTTATTGGATTATCGCAATAGCTCTATATAGTTTGTCAGCACTCGTTTTATTTTGTTTCGGGAAATGGAGGAGATTGGATTACGGGAGAATGAAAAGAAACCTAATACACTTATCAGAAACAATATATATTCTATCTTGGCTTGCTTGGCAATAAAGAAAAACATTTCCAAGCTGGACGCAGCCAGATAGGTAACCACTGAACTAATCATCACGTCAGATCTTGACTGAGGTCGTAACAGGAAATAAAGTTTAGCTGACAAAAGTGGTAAACTGACTTTTTACAAAAGAGAATTGCGTAAAAGTGGATTCATGCATCACAAAAATTATGTTTTTGGGGCGAAGAGAGACAAAAAAACTGAAGAATTCTATTGACTGCTCTGCTGCTGCTCTTATGCATAATATTTTTTGTTGTCTTCATATTTAACGAAAAACACACAAGATATTGACAATTTTAAGATGGTTTTACATTTACCTTTCAATCAAATCCAGTCAAACCAAGGACGTGTAGGTAAAAAAAAATCAATGGTGGTACACAGTAAACATGTTATAGACTGTAAACAAATCTTAGGTTTAAATAGTTAGAGGCATTATTATTACATGTAATAAATTTTTAAAAAAACTTGAGAACTGTTGTCATTCAGTCGAAAGCAGATTGCCAAAGAAAACTTATGTGAATATATCCAATAAAAAGAAAAAGGGAGAAATTCAAATTTTATAATTTTAGGATGCGATATGATGCATACACACAGAAACGGAAAAAAAGGTTCATGATAGAATGAGAACGCGACGTGTGCACAATTAATTGAAACGTAGAAGCTATAGGCGTCTCATCGCAGTTCTCTACAAAAAAAAAACAAAATCAAAGTTGATCGGATCTCCTGATCAAGAAACAAATTTGTAATGTTGTGTATTTTGCGTACCGCCGCGCCGACCGACCGACCGACCGTACAGAACTAGACTTGTTCAATTCGTAAACATTTTATGATAAACACGTGTATTTCAGACCAAAAACAAAAAACCGAGAGAGCTGAGATGAAATAGAGGAAAAAAAGAAATACGCTAATTTTTATAAAAAACAAAAATCAGATTACATATTACAAAAATTGATACTATTCGTAAAAAAGCAAAATTACACAGCATAAATTTAAAAAAAACTTGATGGATCACCTTTGAAAAAATGGTACTTTATATTATCATTAATCTATAAAAAAAACAAAGAAACTACCAGTCGCTATATAATGCATCTCTGCGTGCATAATATATGCATACGGTTACAAGGTTATTTGCTATATTGGATAAGAAGGAAGGAAGAAGGTGTAGGAAAAACAATATTTCATATGTAAGGACTTAAATTTCATATAATAAAAAACTAGAGACAGGTTACTTTCTACACGTATAGAAATAGTGTGAGGCTATAGCTATTACCTATATAGCATGTCGTCGTCGTCGGAATCGGTTTAAGCTCGGACTGATTGGGTACTTTGCATGTATGTTATTTCTCTGATATGATGATGAGGTACACGTACAATCTGTGTCCGATTGACAACATAATATATATTTTAGCCACTTATAGACGTAAAAAAACCGATGAATTTAAAGTATAATATATAAATCATATAACCAATATTTACGGGAAAATCCCTCTTTTTTGCATATTTCTAAAATGAATTTCAAAAAATGAGGAGACTTGCGAGAGACAATGATTATACATGAGAACAAGAAAACACGTTTGTGAAAAAAATATTTCAATGCTAAATCCTTCGTGTTACAATTATTGTAGCCAAAAAAAATGTTGTTATCTTGTACGTTTACAAAACAGAGAATGCTTACTAGTTACAACAACAAATATATTTAGGAACACACACGATCATATATAGAAAAACGTAATGTTTATATAGAATATATATATCGCACATTGTGTAGGTAGACGCTAGAGAGCATATATAGAAAACATTGTCATCTTTCATTTTACGGCATATTATATAACTATTATTATTATAATTCATCTATATATTATTGGTACTTGGTACACGTCTTTCTATTCAATGCAGATGCAGACAAGATATACAGAAGAGTGTGTTTAATTCTGAAAGTGGTTCTTTTTTTTGTCAAAGTAATCTAGTTATTATTATTATTAGGAGGTATTTGTTTTCTAACAAGTGTCCGTCTAGTCGAGAAAAAAAAACGCAAGAGTTTTTTTCATGTGGACTTGGCCAGTATAATCTAGTTAGAAAAACAAAAGCTGTGTGCTATAATCCACTTCTAATATAAGAGCTATCTAAACAAGTTACCTACAATACATATTATACAAGAGCTATTATCGTTGTTTAGCTGGTACATGTCTATTTATATTTATATATATACCTAAAATGATGTCTAGTTACTTTATATTATGGTATACTTTTTATTGTCAGTCATCATCAGTATAATATGTACAATAATAATAATACGATTACAATTATATATTGCTATTTTCTTTCCAAAAGGAGAAAGCTTAAAAGTGGGCGTATATAGTTTACGTATTATTATACCAATATAATCCACTGAATTTATTTATGTTGTCAACAATTTGTTTTCATCAACAATTATTCTTGTCACCGCAGCCATCCGGTCCGGTCGGTGCGTGTTTACTTTAAAGTTATATATGGAATTATAATAGTGAAACAGGTTGTACAAGTGTTTTTTTTTCTTTCTTTTTGTGTCAAACAATATATATATAAATATATATCACTAATTTATGTAAATTTTTGCTCTGTACGAGTGTGCTGTAATAAGGTATAATATTATATAAAATTGCAATGTTGTCGAGTTGAGTTTCCGGTGTCCACAAGCAATTATGATAATACGTGAGAGTTTTACTATTTCCAATTGTAAATTTGAGCTATTACGTTTGAGAGACCCGGTGCGGAACTGCAGAATCCTTTTGTTTAATATACTTATATATATATATATTTGTCGTGCATTTAGTGGACAAAAAGTATTGTTGCGTTATCGTGAATTATTATGAAAATGGGCAAAAGCACGGTGATTACATAAATGTAATACTTATATATAATCTATATACATTCACCACGATGAGTAGCTAGGCTAGTGTTATTTTTTAGGACTCTATACATAGATTAAAATACAAATGATACGTGTACGTAAATATTTGTAGATATGTAGTAAGATATTATGGTAATAATAATAATAATAATACATGAAAAGGGATATAATTATATTATCATTAAATCATATATGATGATGATTACTATTACACATCTATTATATGAGAAAATACGATCGTAATGATGACGATGATGATTAAAGAGCTTTCTATTCAAGTAAAAAATAAAATGTGGAAAAAAACTGGTTCTCTGTCGGTGGTGTACCTTTAGCTCAACTTTTTTTAAAAAATTTTATTGATTACATCGTTTATGACATATTGCATAAAGTTGACTTGCAAACCGGAAATTACACAGTTCTCTATACTCCTCCGTTTGCTGGGTGTGGTGGGCTCGATGTTCCAAGAAATTGGAAAACATGACAAGGACGGAAGTTGCAAACTTTACAAATTTTTCCCTCTCTCTCTCTCTCTCGCTTCCCTTTCAGAAAAAATGGCGTAAATTTTCTAATGTTTTCCTGTCAAAATTTCGAGTCTGGCTAAGGAGGAGGAAGAATCCAGAGAAAACGCGGAAAGTGTCGGTTTCCCCTCGTTCCGTGTGGGCTTGTGGTAAGTAAAATATGTCATCATAATAAAAGCTTTCAAGGGGATCAGATGAGCTGGCAGAAATGCGATGGAATGAAATAAATGGTTATTAGTATTTCCTAAGATTATACCGTTACCATTTCACCCTTTGAAGAGCTATTATATCCACATCTCTACAAAAAACCCAAATACGTCTATACACCTATATAATATAATACCCTATGCTATGCTATGTACCTGGAATGCTAGGGACACAACTTGATACTGATATACATATATATATTTTGTGGAAGGAGAAGTCGTAATTGAGTTGTTCCTAGCCCTAGCTGCATAGCTGGAGTTGGAGTGGTAAGGGCATAACTGCATATAAGGATATACAGCATGCCATGCCATGCCATCGATATTATGTATTTTTCCCAGCCCCTGTTGTACTACCAAACCAACCCTGCCTGTATATCGTGGAAGGAAAGCATATATACTATACCTCCACTTATCTCGAGGAAGGAAAGTAATGGAGAAAAGTGAATGGGTTGCTTTGCTGCAATTTTCTGGCTGATATTATTGCTACCACTACCATCACATCGTGTAAAGTTCCTGTAATGCAAGCTTGCAATCAGGAAAAGGATATTAAAACCAGTTATTTATTTTAACAGTTTTATGACCGTTCAAAGACCTGCTTTCTCGGGGTGGTGGTGGCATGGTGGTGGTGGGTTTGGGCATAATGCTACTACGAAAGACCCAGCGCCACTTTTCCACTTGATCCTTTTCAACTTTTCTCCTTCTTCTCAGCAAGGGTAAGGCAAGCAAGGCAGCAGAGAAGCTGTATAATATCACACAATATTTCCCTTGTAATAGACAGACACAAGAAGTGCTACATTATTTTCGTGTGTGCATATAATAATGAATGGGGGAAATGCTCCAAGGTCCAGTTTTCACGTTCCTTTGTGAATGTCTACTTTTGCGTAAAGTATTTCCAAAGAAAAAAAAACCTTGCTGCTTATATCTTAATGCTCGCCACTAGACTAGGTTTTTGTTGGCTATAGGCTATGGGCTAGCCTGTCTGGTCCTCTGAGAAAGGAAAATGTTATTATGAGGGACTCCTGTTGAAACCGTCGACAATTTTCCACAAAATTGAGCACTCCTTCTTCTTCCCCACTACTAGTTTTTTTTCTCTTTGGTGCCACTACAATATAATGTACAGCAGAGTGGGACTGTATTACCTACTCGAAATGTGGTGGTACGTATATATACCGAGGAGAATTGCCTTATTTCCTGTTTTGCACTACCACGTGCACCGAAAAAAAACCTGTGTTTTGGAAGAATATATATGTATCTATGTGTAAAGTGTGCAGTGTTTCGGACCGAGAGGAGAAAATCCTTATTTCGCTTGACTATGCGTAAGTGCAGAATACACTTTCACAAATTTTCCTCTTCCCCTTTTGGAGTAAATTCACGGGAAAAGGGGAAAGCAAGCAAGGTACGTACTATAAGGCAACCATTACGTCACCAACAGACATTCCAGGGTGTACGTAACATGGTCCGTCGACCGTATTAACAACTAGTGTTTTCTTTTTGCGTGGAAACAACAAACTTGGTCGAGTGAAAAGATTCATGGAGGTGGAAAAGGCAGAGAAAATCAGAGACAAATAAACAAACGGGGGAACAGCAACAGCAACAAATTGTTTACAAGGCGGAAATGTTACGGAAGGACGGATAACCGCCATGAATTGGGAGCAATAAGTTTAATTGTTGAAAATGTGATTGTGGACAATTTTTGGCAAAAAATAAATAAATGCGTATCTTGCACAATTCCCTCATACTCGAGCCCTGTCAATAAAAAGCTGAAGAAAAAACAAAGTCCATCCATGCAGCCCCTCAATGTATCATTTCATTTTGCCCTTAACATTAGCCATAATAAATAAGTATAAACATGAATGACTCCTCGCCAGCTCCAGCCTTTTCGCTGTTTTCACAATTGTTCCAGAGTCTCCATTTTCCGTGGAAATAATTTAGGCCTAAACCCAAAGCCATTTGGTATTCCGCACAAATTTAAAGCTGGCGTCAGACCTTCTTACCTAAAATACTAGGATCTGACACAGGAGCGGCGAGCGACTGGGAATATCTACGAGTGAGTGGATGTGCATTTTTATACTTGGTAGGGAAATGGGAGCTAGCTCCACTTCCAGAGTCTGAATGAAGTCTCCACTACGACGCTCCAACTTGACTTGAGCATTAAGAGAGTTTAGTGGCTGAGCCACAAAACGTTCCTCTGGGACTCCTTTTTGTATTCCATATTATTATCGTCCCACCACACATTCATATCTTTGCATTCATCCCGAAAGTTATGTTCACAAGGAGGAAACCTTTTTTTCCCCGAAAATTTCCCTCTCTCTCTCTGACCACATATAACCCACGAACGAACCACCACTATTTGAATTGAACCACTGCGTTATTTCGTGTGTGAAAAACGAGAGAAATGATCACTTGCCCAAAAAAATGTAAACGTCAGTTTCCCTATCACTTTTTCCCATCTTGCTCAACTGGCAACTGAGCTGCGTGTGGTGGAATTGCGAAACAGCCTAAAAAAAAAATCGGATAAAAAAACTGTCAGGCAGTTTGGTGGCGTTGTATATAATGCTATATGTTATATACTAGGTATATATGCACAGGGATATATAGCTTAGAACCCTGTACCCTTCTGCAATTTTCTCTCTAGTCACTTCATAGATTGGTTTATTGTGGCATCCTGTATTTATCCTGTTGTTATGCTTGAGGAAATCCTGTTCTGTACTCCTCTTCTCCTTTTAAAAATGTTACCTCATCCTGTATATTCCTTTCCTTATACAACCGCCAACTAAGCAATCAACAAAGCCGCCAACACACGACTGACTCAAGTCCTTCTCCCTCATCATTATACCCCGCTCGGCTACGTTTCCTTCAATGATCATCTCTTCTCCTCCTCGAGAAGAAGAAGAAAATCTCGATACAGATTTCTCCTTGCTCGCGCGTACTACTCTTAAGCTAAAACTCCCAGCGAAAAGTGATATTTTACCTAATTTTGTATTCCGAATGCGTTGTCAACATGTATCAACAACATCCATCCGTGTGCTACATCACCCACGCCCAGCCAGCCACGGGCTATATATATATTTACTCCACTACCTTTTTACAGATTCTTGTCTGGAACACATCTACTCCTGTTTCCTGTCAACAGGAACGGGATCTTGGGGGAAAAAGAAAAACATCTTCAAAAGTAAATGCATTAGTTGATGTGATGCTTCATTTTTTCTCGTAGATTTATTTAGGTCGAAATTCCATTACCAAGCACAGCAAGCTCCACGCACTCTGCACAAGAAGATCGACTGCCACCACGACTCCAAAATTGGAGAAAGTGAGCCCGCTCGATCTGCTCTGCGAAATAATATATATTTTTTATTCTAGAGCTATATATATTGTTTTCGATGGTGACTACCGACTAAACCGGTACAGAAAATGGGAATGGAAGTTTCATGTTTTTTTCTTCTTCTTCTTCACAACTTGATATACTACTTAAATGAGCGTATGATTTCATTACCGAGTGCCATATTGAGGATGACTCACAGAGCATGCATCTCTCCAACCAACCATTTTATGTGAATCTGATGTGCGTACTTAAACCCGAGTTCCTCCTCCGTCCCAATAAGATTTTCACTAATAAAAAAATATATACCTAAGTATTCTAGCCCATTTTCCTTTACAGTCGCTTCCAAAACTTTTTCCTACTTTTGGACTGACCTATGGTAGTAGACAAGTGCACGGAGTTTTCCATCCAGGCCAGAGAGCTAGAGTCCCATTTTCTCCCCCGACAAGGTTTGATAGGAGGACACAACATGTTGTCCCCTGTTTGGTGCCACTGGAGAGCCATTCCAGAACAAACAAGGACCAGATGAGATGTGTATCCTTGTGTAGTAGTAGAGTTTCGTGTATATGATGGGATGGGAAATGGGGGTCATAATATCCGTAATAATACTCATCGTCCTCGTAGGGACCCCACTGAAATGATTATTATTCCCATTATCATCACTACGCTTTCATTGCCTCCCATAAGATCCTTCTCGGAGAAAAGGTTGTGGAGGAGGATAGTTGAGTAGTAGTGCGCCCTGCTTTACTTCCGGATTATGCATGACTAAAAATAGGAGAGAGAGAGAGAGCCTCTCAAATCGACATTCCGGGCTACCACATGGGTTCCTCTCCTCCCTGAAAAGTGAAAGTAGTATTGAACCGTTTTTCACCACCACCATCCATCCCGATTTGTAATAAACGGTGTGTATAAAAAGCTAAATATCATAGCTAAATATAATCTTTTCATTTGAGAATGGCCATTTTTTCTTCCTTCAAAAAAAACTTAACGTGAATGAGCGTATCATTTTTTTTCTCTCCAGCAGCATTTCTTCATCTCTTCATGAAATCCTAGTGCCGTGTAATAACCATCATTGTAAAGACTATTTTTCTCTCAACGTGAGCCGTATTTGGCCCTTGGGGTGATTGTCGTTGTCGTTAACATCAAAGTGACATGATGTCTGGTGTCACTCTTTTACACCTGCCTGTTATCACTGGACGTGAACGTGATCCTATCTCATGCGCTGCGGAGAAACCGTACCGTACCCGAATCACGTACAGACGTACACGAATCAAGAGAAAAAAAAAGTAAATACATTTTTCTCCCCGTGTTGACTCACCATCATCATCATCATCATCACCATCCTCCCTAGCTCTCTCTCGAATCTCGAGCTCATTATCCAACTTTTCTAATTAGACATATCGACTCTATTATATTTTCTTCTCTAGTAAATAAAAAGTAATTTCGTATAACATTCCCGTGCTGCCGCACTGGGAGGACCCGCCGCGCCGCGCGTTTCCAGCATGTCATCAGGTGTTTGAATGGGAGGAGGAAAAGTTATTTTTTCCATTCTCCCAGTTTGAGTTTCGCATTTAAAGTGGAAAACTCCATTAATACAATTTTTTCTAATGATGATGACACTCCATAATATATATATATATATATAATATTTTGTCGGAGAGAGGAATAGTAGTCCACATGGGACGGATGATATAAAACTCTTGGGCTGTGTGGCGATATATATCCCATCTTGAACTGCCATTCCCTCCGAAAATTATGTATTTCCATGAGCCGTTAACGGGCATCTTGTAAAAAACGAACATCTCCTCCTCTCATGATCACGGGTGGAAAGTGAAGAAGAGGTACACAGGGAGAAAGTAATTCCAGTCATCCGCTACATCTGCCTCGTTTTTTTTTCGGGCCCGATGGTGTGTTGCTTTCATCAAAGAAATAATGAGCCAGTGACGACGACGACGGAGTGACTGAGTGAGAGTAGTAGTAGTTACTATAAAAAGGTGTATTACTAAACTATATATAGTTTTCCTTGCAAGACGGGAAAATTTCCAGTCGTATGCTGAATTCTCTCTCCCTCCACCTCCCTCCGACTATGCTTCTGGATGAGAGAGATGAAATGTAAACACGAAAAGTTTTTAAAGAGACGCCAAAAAGTAAGCAAGTAATCTAAGGTAAGAGGCTTTACTTTTTTTTCTTACTTAGGGGATGAAAAAAAAAATCCGACTTTTCTCCTTCGCTTTCGTTTCGCACACACACACACACACCGAAAGCAATTCAATATATTATTAGAGATTCGTTGAAGAAAGGAAGAGCGAGGTGGGATCCTCTTCCTGCTGACATATTACCTGATACATGGACTTTTTTTCTTGTTGGCTACACACGTATTATTAAGAAGAGGAAGACGGAGAAACGAATTGTGTAAACGAAGACTACTACTACTCCTTTTTAGAAGGAGAAAAAAGAAGAGTTTTGTTAGTCGCTCTCTTTTTTCTCTTTAGAGAAGATGTAGCGAGCGAGTGAGTGAGTGGAGGAACACACCAGATCACATTCTAGTTACCGATGATGGGTTTCCTTTCTGTGAATGTAATGGATGTCTACGTGGTGGTGGTGGGTGGTGGGTGTGCACACACCAGCTGAGTCTCTGAAAAGAGGAAATTGTCTCTCATTCCTACTGGCTTACCTTTCAGAGAGAGAGAGAGAGAGAGAGATGGAGAGAATTGGGAAAATTGTAGATCCTTAAAAATTGTAACAAAAGATAGACTGGATTGTGGATGTCTGCTGCTCCCCACACACGACAGTGACAAGGATCCTAGTTGGAGAGAGAGGTACCTTGAAGGAAAAATCCTTTTTTGTCAAATCGCACGACCTAAGTGAATATGATGTTCATGTCAGATGCAATTACGTAGTTTACTCCAAACTTTTTTTTTCTCGAGTGGGGATATATATATATATCGCTGCTCGGAAGGAGGAAAGGGGGGGGAAATTTGGGTAAGAAAAAGATGACTTGTTGTTTATGCGCTTCAAGTGTAAGTAAAGGGGACTACGACCGGCCGTGCGGTACTTTTTTTACGTACGTGAATTTGACGAGGTTTATTGTTTAACCAGCGCAGTCCTCCTCCTCCTATATTTTGCTCCCTAATTTGTAAAACTTTCTTAACCAGACGTACACATCGATTAAAGAGCCCCCCAAAAAAAGAGAATATTATGAATAGGTAGACACAAAGGAAAAACTACTTAAGAATTTTGCTACAATATTTTCCTTCTTCTTCTCTATATTATTCCCTGCTGCTATCTGACTTTTTACAAGCATTTACTTATCGATTACGTCTTTTCTCTCAGTCTTGTACATATTTTATCTGTCTATTTTTCCCCTGCCGTGCCACTGAGCAATGCCCAAATTGAATGGAGCTCTTTATTTCTTCCCTCCTTCCCTTTTCCCTTCAATTTTTTCCCTTCACAAGCAGAAAAAAATATAACGAGCATCTTTAAATAATTGATTTTTCCCTGGACTCCTATTATATTTCCTTATTTTTTACCTTGTAAGCTTGGAGCTCTCAAAACCCTTTCTTTTTTTGATAGAGTGAAGCAAGAAGCAAGCAAGTGGTGGGTGGTGGTGGTGGTGGTGATGGTCTTCTAGAAAAAAAGATGACTTTCTTTCTTCTTCCTATCGAAAACACTATATCGATCCTAGATATTTTTTTTCCTCTGGAAACGTCAACTTATTGTAACAACGTAATATGAATGTAGGAAGGAGGTGGGTAGGTAGGGTGGTATATGAAGCCTTGATTGAAGGTAACGTTCCGTCTAAGTAAGGATAAGGGGATAAAGTCAAATTATTTCTCAACATACTCACCATTGTGTCAACATCCGCCTTCATACAATTTCGGGGGCGACGGAGAATAAGACAAAGCCAATTCCCTGGAAATTGTCAATACGGTTCGGTCCTCTCATACCAAAAAAGGGGGCGGTTGAGAGGACGGGCTCAAATATATAAAGTTCGAAATGCGCCTCCACCCAAGAAAAAAAGAGCACACACACGACATTCGGCCGGCGGAGCATCGGAGGGGTCTTCTTGTAGATATTTCCATTTGCGACAAGCACATGTTGAGACTTTGAGATGTTTGCAAAAGTTGTGTGAATAATTGATGATGGATTTAGTTTCAATCAATCTACATGCACGCATTCAAGTATATTCCATATAAGTATAAATTCACAAGAATTTCATTTCCATTTCCCCTAATATATTTCAACCATCCCACAAAATTATCTTTTGGATCAATAATGCTTTGCCCTCACCTTCAATTTTCTCCCCAAACACGTAATTACATAAAGCTATCAATCAACTTGAACATGTTTCAACGGGCTAAAGTACACGCTGTGAATGTTAACCTGGTGGAGTAGTGGTACAATAAAACGCATGTGAGTTCACCTGTCAGCCTTATTAATTTTTTATTGTTTTCTCCTAAATTAACCGAAATACAAAAAAGAGAGCTGGTTAGATATTCGGCTCCATCCATATGGGGAAGACACAAAACACACGTGGAAAACTTTTCCTCTCTCTCTCTCTCTCTCTCTCTTTCAGTCTTCACTTCTTGTCACTCATCCCATTTTTTGCCTTTTTGGGAAAGAGAGAGGACTCCTCTCTCGCGGCTCCTCTTTTATTTCCATATGCATGCAAGCAAACCGTGACACAACGTGGGAGTGACGTCTATACCTTATTCTCTCCGAGAAATAAAGGGCTTTATATATTGTCCTTCGTTCGACGTTCCGTTTTTTCCGTAGGAAAAAGTGGCTTTGACGGTGATGACATAACTTTTAATTAAATTTTTGCCCAACATTTTCCCTTGCTTTCATCCCTTGTCCTTTCCCATTTATTTTGTAGATATTTGAGTATATATTTTTTTGGTTGGATGTGTATTTTATTGCGATTTTTTCCTGTGCCGCTGCTTCCATCATATTTTATTAATGTAGAAAAAAAAGGTTTGGGCAAATTTTTTTTTATTACAAAGAATTCTTTAGGCTTTTTACATCACAGAAATGAGTAGGAAATAAATGGGAAATGAAAGCTCAACAGTTACACATTTTTTTCATGATGATGAACTCATTCTTTTGAGGTATTATTACACATGACAGACATTTCCCTATTACTTTCAGAGTTCACCGACTTCTTTGAACATAATATATATTTTTATTGGAGATCCCATATCCATCCACATAATATATAGGCTGTTTTTCACTGGAAACTGGAGGAAAGATAAGCCAACGCTTCAAAGAAGACAAAATGTGTAGAGGATGATCATCATCATAAAAAGCATTGAAGTAAAAATCTTTTGAAAAAAAGGGAGATCCTGGGAGATAGGTGCTTCTTCTGTCTACATATGGGTAGGCGCTGCATGTGTGTGTGGTGCTGTGGTGTATACATTATTGTGATCCTTTTTTGAAGGATTTGCTCCTTCCTAGTATTGACAATATGGACCTGGAGCATCACCATCCCCACCACTGTCACCTAGTCTGTATTTTTTCGTGACGACGACGAGTGACATGGAAAAAGGATAAAAAAAGGAATTCCCGTTTTTTCCGACTTGGCCATTTGTAAGTCCTCGGCCAAAGTACAGCAGCTTATAAAAAAAACTGTGTATAAGAAAGTCATCGACATTGTCATCCGAGAATATATGTAGCACACACTTAGTCACTTAGCCAAGTACATAAAAACCCCTTTTGACTTTTTTATGTTCTTCTTGACTTCCCTTCACACTTTGCCCATTCTCATGGCCAAATGAACCAACAAAAAAGGAGTATGACTCTCTGGAAGGGAAGCAGGGAAGGAAGGTGCGGACCTGACTGAACATTTAAAAAGTCACTTGGAATGAAATGAACTGATGCTGCTGCTCCTGCTCAGTGTGTCCCCTATCATACTTATCAATAGGTGTATATATAACACTCTACTGCTTCGCTGACGATGTGTATTCATTCACTCATGGATAAAGCAAAAAAATCAGATAAGCTATATCACACAAGTCCCTTTGGAACTTCTCATTATCCCAACTTTTTAAGCAAACACAAAAAAACAAATTACTTTAGCCAAGAAAGAAAAATAGCCGGAAAAACCTGGAAACGGTTCTTGAGGGAGTTGAGTCTCTTAAGCAAAAAAAAAACTTTCCACTTTTTTTTTACAAGATGACAACATCATACTACCACTCCCAGGAAATAGGAGTGTTAGAAAGCCATCAACCCCGAAAGCATCCATAATATTATTGAATCCTTTAACTTGAGCTCACTCACAGTCAGACTCCAGGAGCCATTTTCATCAAGAGTATTAGTGTATTCGTTCGTAGAGAAGACGGAAGCTCCCACTTCCGCCACATTTTTCTTTCCTCCTCTGGTGGAATACAAAGAAATGAACTTGGGAGTTAATCCTGCTCATCTTGTTCCTGTGCGAGATTTCTGTAAAACATCATGCACACTTTTTATTGCCTCACTTTCTCCCAAACTTAATATACCTATTTTTTTGTAAAAGGTACGTACGTACGTACGTGAGGTACGGTAACGTACGTACCGAAACCTAAGATTACTGCTACGAGAAAAACGAGAGTGTTATTCAACTCTTCAGTCAGAGAGAGGAAAAAAAGAGAGATGTGCACACTCTTTTTCTTTTCTATACATCCAAGTGCCATTTATTCTTCAAGTGGCTTTTCTGTACCAGATGGAATTATTATTATGACTTGACATGGCCATGTGTATTCCCACTATGTTTTTTTTTATCCCGGGACCGAAAAACGAGATAGACTCTGCTCTGCTCTTTCTTGCTCCCACCACTTACACTCACATCAGTTCACGGTCGTCGTACGTACCTACTTTCTCCAGAGAAAATGCACCCATTTGGAAAAAAGGGGGAAAATACAAGTTAATCTTAAATTGCTTTTGACTTAAAGATATGGGCAATTCCGGGGAAAGGTCACGTTATCTCGGTTATTATCTTGAAATGTGAGTGTTGTTATATATACCCAACCAGAAAAAAAAATTGTGCAGCTTGGCTATTCTTCTTACCCTAAAAACTCTTATGCCACATGACTTAGTTCATCAGAGGGGAAAAATTTGTCGAAAAATCCATAAAAAGCAGAACGAGAGACGAAGAAGAAGCAAACAAACGAACCGTAGTATATGTCTCCCACTTCACCATAGGTTCAGTCAAGTTCACCTGTTTGTAGGGACTGTCTCCGACTCCAGCCACCAAAGTTTACAAACTACCTATGTGCTTTTCTACATAAAGGACACATGGAGAGCTCTTGAACTTATTGAATATTCTATTTTAAAAGGGGATATTTCACTGTGGATCAACAAGGATCCTTATAATTACAGTTCATTAGCGGGCGTGCCACGCTCGACACATCACAACGAACCCTTTTGATCCGGATTCATTATATGAAGGCTGCGTGCGTGTGTGTGGATGTGGATGGATGTGTGAGAACATTGACAGGGAATCAACAGGACTATCAAATCAAAAGCTGTCTGTGTCATTCACTTTTCTCTTTGGGTTCTAATGAAACTGTCATATTTGATATGACTTAAAGCGATTAACTGCTTTGACACCAGGAGTGAAGAGGATCACTTTGATTACACATTCACTACTCTCCGAAATATATTTCCGTATGCTTCACTCACCCCATTCATGTCTACGAGGTATTATATGTGCCTCTGTGCCGTGCCCAACCTACGTATATGAATGGTATACACTTTCCTTTTTCCCGAAATAGGACTCTAAAATTTTCTATCAACACTTTCCTTTTCTCTCATCATCACGTCACATCACGGGAGCGGGAGCCGAGCAAAAGCACCAGACCACATCCCTTTTTTGTCTGTTTACCCTCTCTCCTTCTTCATCCACTCTGATGAACAAGTGTGCTTTTCATTTTCGTGTTCCTCTTTTTCGTTGAAACATCCTCTCTGACTGTGAGCCGAGATGACGGGAGAGAGAGAGAGAGAGAAAAGCACAAGGTCGTTTGCTTTAATTAAGTATGTGCTTAATTCCAATCGAATACCCTCTTCCCAAACTCATTTCCATCCGGAGGTTGCACTAAAAACTGTCACTGACGGGAGGAATTTTGAGAGCTCAAGACACCATCCATTACTACACGCTTTTGTTATTAAACATTATTACGTAATTTAACACGCAGCCTTCATTCATAATCGTCAAGTTTAAGAGGAGCCAGCAGAAAGGGACGGAGGGAGGGAGACTCTTCTTGCCGACGTGGAAAATTAATGAAAAATTGTGATTTGGGAAGGATGAGCCATCGGGAAACACACGGGGCTAATGAAAATTACACAAAATTAGATAAAAAAGCAATCTTGTCGAGAATAAATTGCTTTCTTTTTTCCGATTCCACGAGCAGTCGAGTCTCACGTGAATATATAAAGAAAAGAAATGATGAGGAGCTTGGAAGAATAACCCATAGTTTCATCCCTCCTCCTCTTCAACTTTTTTCTAATCGTCTTTTTCCAGAAATCCAAAGCATAAAAAAATGAGCTCAAATCATATTTTCCCATAATATTATTCCAGTTGGAGATATGCCTGCTGGAAAAGAAACAAAAATGAATAAGAAGAAGAGAGAGACTATTCAAATTTGTCGGATTTTCTTTGGAAAAAATCCGATTTAGATGGCAATTCGTGCAAAACATCATCATAATATTGGTTGTAATGACAAGTAAGATAAAAAGAAAACTTTTTTTTTTATTTTCCCCTTTAAGCTATCCAATATAACTTTGAGCCGATGTAAACTGATTTCTCTTTCATCAACTTTTTTCTTCAGCTTTTCACTCCTTTTTTTCTTCTCTTTCTTATTACTTTCCAATCCTGTAATGGTGTTCCCCCTCGGGTGTGACACATGCTTTTCTTCATTTCATTTTCAACAGTTTTTTTCTCTCTTCTGCTTCTCCTTTTTTCTCATTTGTGCATTTAAAGGTATAAGGGAGAAAAATCTGTTCGAGTAAAGGAGTTTTTTTCTCTCTCTTCTTCTTCTTCCGTAGACTGACTTTGAATCTATTTGCTTGCTTCCCCATTCACCATCCCAAATCCTCTCCACACTTTAAGTCGACTCCGTTATTAGCATCAATAAAAAAAGGGAAAATCTTGTTGAGGAGGAGGGGTATATTCCATTGAAAATCAAATTGGTCCCGGGAACGAAGGTAAGACCGTCGTGGACCATTATATCAGGGAAGACTAGCCTTTTTTATTGAAAATATTGGCATTCCAACACCCTCCTCCCTCCCATAAAACATTATTGTCACAGAGTTGAAAGTTGAAATGAAAAGGGAAGACAATAAACGAGATGACATTTATTTCCTTTCTCTTTAACGACCGTAAATCATCCCCCACCCGGAAGACCGGAGTGAATGAGGTACAACGAGAAAGTGAACGGGAATATAACTTTTTGGGCTTGCAATGATGGGCTTCAGGAATCCCTGAATTTTATCCCCTTTTCCTCCCGTGTCCCCAATTAGTCTTTGTATTTTATCTCTTATTCCTTTTGTGGCGGTGGTGGCGGCGGCGGTAGGAACCACCATCAAATAATAAAGGCGTACAATAACTGTCTTGCAATAATAATAGTAAGGGAGTCTCGTTTGCTAAGAGGTGGAGATGGGAGGAAAATTAATGAGAAAGAAATAGAATTCCTGGGAAGAGATGCACACAAAGACATTGGCAGCCGACGACGACGCACGCCACCACACACTACCAATTCCAAAAATCCAATCCTCTTGTGTGCTCTACTCATTTGGAGAAAAGGAGCCGAGAAGAGGATTCTTTGATAAGGGATGTCAATAAATTTCCGGGGAGAACTCAATTAAAACGTACTTTTCGACAGGGAAATTGAAAGATGGTCGCGTTTGATTTATACCCAGCTCATTATCCCGCTGCTTATGTGAGGAAAGCGCTTGTGTGGTGGTGGACATAAAAACGGTCATTGGGATAGAAGAAGCTGTTTGGGAAAGAAAACAGAAATATTATTGGCTAACTCTTTTTTCCATTGCTAAGAAGAATCTGTTTGACAATGAATCTGTGTGTGGTGTGTCATGCAGGTTTTATCCGTTTCTGCATTGCATAGCAGGTTCGCTGAAGTTAGGTATATTTTCTTGTACTACACACAATTTTGTTTGCCTGTAGAACGCGGCAGAACATGTCAAATGCAATTTGCCTTTAAATCATATTGTATATGCGCAGCAGAACACATCTTGGTACTCAATTTGTCATAACCGATTAGAATACATACGATTCAACTTATACTGTTATTGTTTGATGTAATGTAACTCAGAGGTATAATTTCTGGCAATATAATGATTAGTTCTTATCGGGGTTGCCAGAAGGAAGGGGGCAAAAAGGGCTGTACAGAGTTACAATGCCGCACAGCCCTCTCTCTCTCTCTCTCTCTAAATGATGTGCTCTTTGTGAGGTAGATAGATTAGCTGACGTACAACATGCACCTTATATTTCCTTTCTTTTACTGTTATTGATGCCCATTACGCAAATTATACGGGTCCCGAGTCCCGACTAGCAGCAGTGCGGAGCCCTCTGCTATGCAATCAGACCTCCTCCTCCAACAATTGTATAGACACATTTGGAAATGTATATTATGCACTTGAGCTCAGCATAAGATTGTGGTTGTGCGTGGCGCAATAAAACATTTCCATTCCAGTGATAAACCCTGGCCACCTTCAGCAGTTCATTTTACCCACCAGCCATATCCCAGGTACATTTGATCACGTCCGTTAATTTTGCCCGTCCACAGGGACAGCTTTGCTAAATTAGCAGCACAATTTCCCCAAGAGTCTCTCTCACATGGCGGAAGAGGCACCACCACCACCACCACCACCCGACCGCCGCGAAAACGGTGTGGGCTGAAACGGCACTCACTCGAACCCCCAGAAAAACTAAGGACTCACTCGTACTCTCAAAGTTTCATCCGAAATGGCACGTTTTGATATACAGATCCTAGGGCGAAACACGATACAAATCTCTGTGAAAATACTTTCACTTTTTTTCAACAAAAAAGATCCTTGGGGTGACCTCTCCATTGAACATTTGGGGCGGGCGCGGCAGAGGATCATCATATTATGAAACGTGAATATGAATGGGCTTTTAGTAGAGCTTTCGCAGAATATCATTTTTACAACGAGAGCTCGGATTTACTCTAGCTCTAAGTCTTCTTGTGTAATCATCAGGATAGAAATATCAAGAGGAGGAGGAGGATGACTCGTGTTCTCATTACAAACCAGTTACTAGCCAGATTCCGTATATTTTATTACGTGGACATGGTCCCATAATTCCAAATATTGGAGGCTGATAGCCTCGCGTCCAATAGAGATATGATCCTGACATGTAAATATAAAATCGGGTAAAATATCGGATGAATCCATACGTGAATTTCATACAGTCGAGAGAGAGAGAGAGAGAGAGATGAAACATGTTATTTTAGAGTAAATAACAGTAATGCCAGATCTGTGCGGATGTGTCCACCGCCGCCGCGGTAATATAAAGCGGAGAGAGAGAGAGAATGGAGGGAAAAGCAGTAGTAGCATAATGTATCCTTAGGGAAAAAGTAGAAATGTGTAATACAGGAGGAGAAAGGGTCGGTCGGCTCGGCAGTGGGTAGGTAAGTAAGTATGCGTATGTGGCACACGAGGGCTGTGTACAGAGTAAAAATAAAGCCGCAACAAATGAGAGAAATCCCCATGATGTCGGCAAACTAAGCCTCTTGTGCGAGCACAGTTAAGCTTTTATACCAGGGAACGAACCACAAGGGATCTATTGTGCACAAGCTTTTACTTATGAACTCGTATCATTATTGGCACTCTTTTCTCCAGCTGAAATGTGGGGAAACGAAACTCAATGTGAATTCGAATGCGACATGTATTTTCCCTGTCTCTCTCTCTCACTCTTGCTCTTAACGCAAAATCCCATATCGTGGTTGACAAGGAGGAACTCACAGAGAGAGAGAAAGAGAGAGAGAGAGATAGTGAACGAAATTCGCGTCCTGTGTATAGTTATACATAATATCACATGTTATTATGATTATCATTATGGTTCGCTCTACAGGGTGACATGCGGCTTTTTACTTGCTTAGCTATCGTATTATATTATATTATGGCTCATGTGAAATTCTGGGTGGAAATCCTCGACTACTGGAAATACATATACACTACTATTATTGTTTGTGCAAGAGGATTCAATATGGATTGCGACCTTCGGCTTGATTCCAGTATTTCATTTCAGAGAAAGGAGCTTTCGCAAGAGGGAGGAAAAAAATGTTTGATCTCTTGTGGGATCACGGAGGTAATACTTTTAGGTGTGCACAAGGATGGATTGGGGATCTTTCGAAACTGAACTTGTGTGTCTAGTGTGCTTTGTGATATATATTTGTCAAAGCTTGTCAAAAGGGAGGGATAATATGCAATGCACTAGAAGAAGCAGGCTGACTGCTGATGTGGCATCCACTTTCTACGCAGCAAGCAAGCAAGCAGCGAAATAAGAAACATTTTCGGAAAGACTTGTGTATTATCTTATTGCATCTTATTCCGTGATTATTAACTATTAAACTAGCACAGTAAAGGCCGTGTCGTATTTGCTTTGGAAATCAAAACCAATTGCAACACATTTTGAGCATAATGTGCCATCCATGGGATGAACGAAACGGTGCTAAAGATACCAATACCATCTTTTATATGGACTCTAGCTATCTATCCTTCTCTAAAACTCTTGCAATTTGCTCTTGGCTCTCTCGGATCGTTCTTCGAACTCTCCACGTAAAGAGCCATCTATCCCTGTCTCATCACCCAAATTCCCAAAACGCTCTCACTACTATCCTGTTCCCTTCTTTTTTACGTAACCATTTCCCTCTGAAATTTTAGTATTGACCGGATAAATAAAAAAGTGAAGAATAGCCGACCCGGGTCTACTAAAACCAGCGGAAATGGTCACAACTAAAAGTTTCAAAGTGGCAAACTTTTGCAAAAGGAGTTGTGAATTGACTGCGTCGAGAGAAGAAGCAAAAGAAAAAAAATACACGGGGATGCACTAGCATATAAAAAAAATTTTTTTTTTCTTCCGTGTGTCTCCACTGCAAAAGGAAAGGAAAGTTAGCGCGCGTTCTTCCCAACATCCCAATCCAATATATATTACTCTTGTAAGATGGAAGGTAGTAGATAACTTTGAAAACAAATGGGCAAACTACCATTCACTCTAGCGACAGATAGGTATTTATGTGGGGTATATAGTAGTACCAAAAACTTGGGATACTTTACCCGAAAAACGAGGAATTTTCTTCTTTGTCGTATAACCAAATTGTCGCGTTTCCTCCGAAAAAGACACCACTTTTTTTGTCCCCTGTGAACATAAGTAGGAGAAAAAGGGGAAATGGTAACGGACGAGATTTTACTTTTATCACATTCCCATTATTGCACTTTTCTTCTCCGCTTTATTGGACAGAAGGGGTTTGCTTGCTCCTACCTGAAAAAAAAACTATCCATCTGTGTAGAAAGAATAAGTGCATATTATGGCTGTGTCCTTTTACTCCAAAAGGAACAGAATTCACAACCTTTTTTTTCTCTAAATGTCGACTTCATTCCCGTAACACATTGCTGCTCCCTCCCTCCCTCCGTCCTCCAGCCATTATATTCAGCGTCTTTACAAGCGCAATTTAAAATGCGATCCGCATCCTATATCTTACCGATAAGGGACCAGGAAAAGGGGAAAGAGGGTCACTTCCAGTTATTTACAAGTTTTTATTTTACAGCCCACCTGCCGTTCCGTCGTCGTACAATCTACGAGTGGTTTCTCTAGAATTGCAATTTTTTGTAGGGTTCTTTGAACAAAAAGGAAAATTTCATTTATTCATTCATTCCGTCGACATATATTACTCCGCTGAGCTGCGCTCCGGTGAGAAGTTCGGTAATGAAGATGCGTGTCGTCGTTTCGATAAAAGCAGGGTCCATTTTGGGGCTATAATTATCCAGACTCTGGTGTTGTAAGTGTTGTGACCAGTTCTCTCTTTGCCCTCGCAGCCTGGCCTGACATTTGGCGTCATTATGGAGCTGGCAACATCGTAAAACTCCCTCAAGCGAGAATAACTTTGGAGTCTAAAAGGAATGCAATGAATATAAGAAGGGAATCCAACTCTTTTTTTTATTTTATTCTTCCACTCTAGACAATAACTTTATTTGATTTTACAACTGGAGAAAAGCGGAAAATTTTCTCTCGTGATCACACAGATATCACATTACTTGTGTCTTGCCACCATGTCAAGTCAAGTAATCTACATATTGATTCCGTGTCCTTTGCGTCATCCTATACGCCATACAACCTCCTCCCCCCACCAAAAAAAAGACTTTTGTGTCGACGAATGCCACATGCCTTGGTATTATTCCCATGTTGTAGCGACCGACAGACCAATCTACGACTAGACACTATATATATATATATATATCCGTACCATTACACTGGAAAAACATTTTCTCCAAGAAATATCCCCTTGTAATGGTTATTATGGACAGTAGTGTCACCCACTGTGAGAGCCAAAAGCACTCAAATCAAAAGTTGCATTTGCATTGGGAGCCCAGAGTATAAATGTGTCTTTTGAAAAAAGCAAGTTCCCCGAGTACAGAATTTTTACACTTTTCCACTTCCCTAAACTTTAATGCTATACACATGCAGGAGGAAGGCAAGGTGGACTACTTTCTCTGTTTTTCTTTTTATCCATTGCTCCAAATGTCCAAGTCCAATTCTTTGCTTTTTTTTTCTTCATTGAATGCATTCACAGATTCACGCTCATCGCTTCCCATTCCCTTACCCGCTCTCTCTCTCATGTTGTGTGTGTGTGTGACTCAAATCTGAATCCATTTCAAGTTAGATTCAATTTAGAAAAGGGAAATTTCCCTTTTTCTTTTGAGTTCCCAACAAATGAACCTTTTCTCATGAAGAAAGTATGTATCCATCCAGCATCCAGCCATTGGGTCTGCCTCAATGAAAGGAAAAATATGAGATGACGATGACACAGCAATAGTCCGGGAATAAAAGAGGAGCTAGTTTTTTTTGCTCTCTCTCGAGCCTGTAGAATACACAATCTCAAAAGCAAAATCTTTCTTTTCGATGTTGGTCCTGATGACGACGATAACGATGATGAGAATTGGACTTCTTTTTTCACTCAGTTTATTCAGATTAATTTTGCTTGGAAAAAGCGAATATCATTGGAGTCAGCTATATAATGTTACACAAGTTCCACTGCTACCAACCAAGTCATATATACCTTGGGCGAAATTGTACCATAATAGGACATGGGAAAGAAGAGAAAAAACTTTCTATTCATGAGATAGCAGAAAGAAAGTACACGCACGGAGCAGCAGTAGTCATAATAAAACATTAGAGTTTCCTTCATCTAATATCTGTAATACGCATCTGAAACTGTTCCCAAGAGAAAATCTAATCTTTCAATAGATCGCCTTTTTCTCTGTGTCGCTTTTCCTTTTCTTTGAGGAAATGGCATAGAAAAAAAATCACCTTACATCAGCACAAAGTTCAGATATAGTGGATACTCAAGGAAAATCCAAAATGTGCGTGAATCTACCATTCAGTTTCTTAGCCTGTATTTTTTGGGATAAGGAAATATGGAAAATGGTCATCCCTCCTCCTTCTTGTAAGGCAAAAGTTTATTTGCGAGATGATTATGATGATGAAAAGGAGGGAAAATTGTTGTGAATGCTTATAAGCACTGAATGTACAATTGAGTGAATTTTATGCACAAAGTTTTTGCACCGTTGCATTACGGAATAATATATTTTCCCTCTAAATAGCTCAATAAAAAGAGGAAGCAGAGAAAAAGATTTCAACTTTTGCTAACAAGCTTAAAGCAGTTGTAATGGTAAATACGGGAAAGTTGTGAAAAAGGATTGAGGGTACACAGACACACGCGGAGTGAGTGAGGGTAAAAGCATTCACAAATTTTGACATTGACATCTGTCTGCATAGACAATGCAACGGAACGGGCTACAAGGATGATGCGCCTCGTATGGTGGTGGATGATTATGGTGAAACGTGATTTTTATGTGGATTTTCCCCATTGTGTATCCCCACATCCCATCGTCTGTAATCTATCGGAGTGAGTACAAAAATGTGTGTGACATATGGAACTGACTTTGGAAAAAAGGGGTGAAGTTTAACTGTCAAAGCAGCCGGATCTGGAAGTTTATAGGTTGAAATGCAATGCATGCTGATGATAGGACGGAACGGGGAAAAGGTAGGCTGGAATAAGGAAAGTCAGAAAGAAATATATTAGGATGTTGGTATAATGCCACGCTTTTTCACTAATACTACATGAAAGTGTGGGGCTTAAATGGAGATGGGAGATGTGATGATGTGGAGTGTAAAAAAGGAGAAAAAATGGTATCGATATCTGTTCCCCTTTATAACCCCCTAAATTGCCTCTCATTCGCATTCATAATTGGCAATAATAACAGTTGGGAACATCGTCTCTGCTCTGCAGAGAGGGGTTTCCATTATGATCCGAAACGTGAAATGGTGGAATCGAAGAGCAGAGCAGAGAGAAGAAGGAATGAATAAACGTGAAAAGAGAAAAATGACATTTTGGGGTAAGGAGAGACGACGGTCGCCTTTCGCTTCTGAAGGATGTGCCTAATGGTGATGTAGATGTAATGGCGATGAGGATCGTTTAGAAAGATTGTGCTTTGATCGATGAAGATGATGATACGAGGTGGGTTTAGCTGATTGCTGCAAGGATTTTAGGTGGTTATGATAAAGTGTTTGTCATTACGTGACGCTTCTGACGTCGATCTGGAGTGGAATAACACTTTCTTTAAGGGTTACTTTTAGGTGTGCGGTTTTAATAAATTAGTGGTGGTACGCATAATAATTTACACTTTACACGTGCATTGTACAATTTAGCCCCAGTATGGCCCCGGAGGAGGATATCCGTAATAGCCCCCGTAACCTCCCCAGGCTGGATATCCACCAAAACCTATTCCAGCCCCATAGGGCCCAACTCCTATGCCGATTCCGAAGAATCTTGATTCTCTATGTGAAGCATCTTTGGAATCGAGTGCAAGAGGGGATGTTGTGGATGAGGGTACGGGAGTTGAAGCAGACGAGGTGGTAGTAGCTGCAGTCGTGGTGGTACGTACGTCGGATCCAGCTGGTGGTGCTCCGATAGCGGCAGCGACCAAGACCAAAGTCAAAGCAAGAACAGTCTGAAAAACGGGCAGAAAATAGCACTAACAAACAACAGTAACTTAAATTTATTGAATTTTGAAACCGAAAGTTTGGTGAATTTACCAAGATGAGCTTCATGGTGTCAATATATTTTCTCCTGTGTTTGAATGGTAATGATTAAAGACAGGTTTGGTTTACGTCAATGTATACAGGTTCTCCAGGTGTTTTATATAGGTATCCAAAATGCCATTAGAAGTAGCGCATAATAATGGTTATGCAAATTAGTAATTAGCTATGCTGATTGTTGAATTGCGTTCTATGCACACCAATCTACTACCCGGAAGTCTAACCCCATATTACACATTAGTTTTCAATTTGCTCAGTAATGAGGAGGAAATAATATTATGAAATGGAACACTCCGTCAGTTTTAATTGGGTAACATTTGGCGTAATTATACATTATTATCGTTGTAGTAGGCATTCACGAAATACAATCAACTTGTTGAAAGTAAAAACAGTCGAGAAAGTAAGTATACATATAATCTTAAGGAAATTTTAAGGATTGCTTGTGATTTGATGAATGAGTCCAGTATCCTTCAAGGCAATTTTACTATATAGAAAAATCTCTTTATTAATCTCAAACTCAACAACACAAGCCTCTATCTGCTACTGGAATAGTGGCAAACAGGTTTTTCATACTATTCATATTTAACGCGCTGTCATTGTATAGTTGAACACTGCACCAACCAACATAATCATTTTAGTTATGTGTTATATCACAAATCGAAACCAAAAATTAGGATAAAAAACGCATTCCTTCCAATGCTGACGTTTTGCTACATACTTTGCTTGGAAGATAACACACGAAGATCAATTGTCAAAAGTACGTGAGCTGATCGAGCGCTTAAAGGTATATTCTTTTAAATTTAAATTATAAAAAAATGCTTACAAGTGGCACACAAAAATTATCACAAATCAATGAAAAAGCAAGGTATACAAATCCGCTGTACACTTTCCAAACTTTCAAAAGTACGACGGCTATACAAACTAATTGTAAGTAGTAGCCTATATACCTGTATATTATTATACATCAAGCCCTATAACACATCCAAATAACACATACATTTATGACGCTGCTTGCTTATCTCGTTCTCGTTCAATACATTTCAGTAGTGACAATAACGACAATGGGTATAGTTTGTCTCGCTGCATTCATTCTAGCTACTACAATTATAATCCCACTCATTCCTCACAACAACAACGATTCAAATGCAAGTACTAAACAACCAACGACATTCCTAATTGAGAAAAAGCAAGGTATACAAATCCGCTGTACACTTTCCAAACTTTCAAAAGTACGACGGCTATACAAACTAATTGTAAGTAAGTAGTAGCCTATACCTGTATATTATTATACATCAAGCCCATTAACACATCCAGATAACACATACATTTATGACGCTGCTTATCTCGTTCTCGTTCAATACATTTCAGTAGTGACAATAACGACAATGGGTATAGTTTGTCTCGCTGCTGCATTCATTCTAGCTACAAATATAATCCCACTCATTCCTCACAACAACAACGATTCAAATGCAAGTACTAAACAACCAACGACATTCCTAATTGTTGAAATTGAAATGAGCACATTACAAACGCTCCATAATATTACGTTTTTCAATTATGTGGCGCCCGTTTCCCTTGTGTGTAGCCGATCCACCGCTCCGCTGTCGTTTTGAAGATTGGGTCGTCATCAAAACGTGGCAAACGTCAATAACTGATTGATGTGTGTAACGTGATAATCAATTCTAGCGAGATTTGGAGTGACACCGGGCACAGTGAAATGCCTCAAATCGTACATGGTTCCACTTCCAGTGTCAAAAAGTGGTAGCATAATTTTAAGCGATTCGATCCCGTCTTCATAAAGCTGCTCCGCTTTCGAGGAAGCTCCTCCAGACACCTTGATCATTTTCAAATCGTACAAGCCCAACAGTGCGTACATGAATCCGTTAAGAACGAAGGAGCTGGGTGTTGTAGGGTACTCCTCGTACCAGACGTACTTGTCAAGAAACCTAGTCCTCACCCCTCTTTCGGAGCCACTCAATTCAAAAATTTGTGACACTGCTCGTATAAGGGCGCTCTTGTAAGCCGAACTGTTGCTGAAGTAGTAAGCTCTAGATAAGAGAGACAGAGCATGACCTTGACTCATGGCGGAATTCCATCCCGGTTCCAAAATCGCTGGAAAGTCGGAAGAAAATTTTCTCTTAACGGGAATAGGCCAACCTCCCATTTCATCCTGATTGATGACGAACCAGTCAGCGGCCTGGTAGAATTGGGCCATATGCTCGGCATTTGACAAGGTGAGATTGTCAATAAGAAAGGTTGATCCGGGAGAAATACTTATTGTAAAGGACTCAATGGATACCTTCGATTTGGCTATTTTGTTGTGGGCTTTTGACTTGCGGGTGCCCTTGAAGGACACTCCTTTCTGAGTATCAATGTGAACGTCGCGGATAACATGTTGCCATTCCAGTTCCGCCGAGCGCCCAAGTCCGTAGTAAAAGTGTTTGTTGTCTTTAACGTCAATAAGAAAGTCTTCGTTTACGTAATGAAGCAAATACGATTTTGAATCACAGCGTACGGTTACAGTCATATTTAGTGCACATCCGGTTTGGGGACATTTACTTAGCTTCATGTCCCAGCTTAAGACTAGTTTCTTTATATTTGTGTTGGCGTTTGCTGATTTTGTGATGTCTTCTAATTTCAGACTGAAGGCTGCAAAGGAATAGACATTTCAGAAATAAGGATTTTTGAAAAATACTAGAGTATTCATTCGTAAAATTATTATTATCTTATGTTTACCCTTCGTTGTGTTTCCTGGATTCTCCATTTGTACGACGTTGTTCACAATTAGGTCATTACTATCCTGAGATACTGAAAAAAGTGATACAGAAGGGGTCCAACTCGCCCTGATATCCTCCCCATCCTCAATAGTCAGTCTGTGAGGTTCTCCCTCTACGAGAAATTTACTAAAATGACTCAATCCAAATTGGGCAATTTGAATGGGGTAAAAGTACCCTTGACTGCTCCACTGGGTGGAGATTGGAACACCATATTTCCCACTTATACACTTGACCCTGTCCCTAGACTCCACCTGATAATTTTCAAAATACGTAAACACGCCCGTAGGATTGTAGCGTCCTTTGGGGCGAAAGATTTTCGCCTGACTGTGAATCCACATGAATGTATCACTCTTCTCATCCAAATGACCAGATATTTCAAACTCTTTTTCGATGAAACTGAACGGAATGAACACTTCCGACCCATCCGCTTTACACTGGATCACATATCGTCCATTGTTGATGTCACAGGAAATGTCCCGAACTTCCGTTTTTCCTGCGTCGTCCTTATCCTTAGGATTGTTTCCCAGAGGAAATTTATTCCCTCCGGATGGTGAGTCCGGTCGCTGCTCGTAAACCTCCATTTCCTTGTCGTCCATGTCATGTAAGTTATTATCGTCAGCGCCGGGGTCATCCTTGACATTGTAGTCCACTTTGAGCTGCTCTTGTTGTTGCAACGCCGCCGCCGCGGCGTCAAGGTTTTGAGCTTTGTCATCGTAGTTATTTCGCTTCGCCGCCGCCTTATAGGCGTCCCAGTCATCTGTGAACCTTCCTCCTCCAGCCTGATTTGCTGCCCGGTAATAATCCACTTCTCTGTCCTAATGGAATAATGGAGTAAACATCAACAAGTATTTAATAATAATAATAAGCCTTAAACTCTACAAGACAAGCAACTTTTGACTTCAAAATATATCCGTATTAATTTACCCTGAATTGTGACGGAGCCTGTGGAACCTTTGGCGACAAAAATATCCCACTTCCGGTTTGCTGACATTGTGATATAAAAACAAGAATGAGGAGCACCCCAATGCAAATCAGAATCAACAAAATTGTCTTCAGACTAGGTAGTCGCCTCATTCTTCTATCATCTATCCTCCTCCCGTCTATAATTATGGATGACGGAAGGTTTAGTTTTAAAATCCACTAGTCTTCTTCACCACCACCATAATTTCTCTCTAGGTGAATGGAGGACCAAACGGAATAATAATTGTTATAATTGACGAATTCCTCTCAATCACGTCATGCTGATTCTTTGTGCTATTAATGCTGCTGGTGCGTGGGGGTCTCTTATTCTACCTCTTTTTGAAGCTTTTTTTGTATAGCTTTACTACATCATCCTCTGCAAAAAAAATCCTTTTAATCTGTATCTGCAGGGGACGATGATAAAAAACGATAAAATCCTGTTAGCCAATATGCAATTGCGTTTTAAATTAAAAGGAGCACTTTTGGAGCAGCCGAGCCACGTTCCTCCGCGTCCATTTCAATACAAACATGCCTTTTAAACTACATGATTCATATGATTGGGATATGAATCACACGAGAGTTTTTTAATTTTTTATTGGGCATTTACAAGAGTGCTTATTATTATTTTCTGGATGCATTGCTCTTGAAAGCAGAAAGAAACGGATGGGAAGACGGGATTGGGAATTGGAATTATATTACTACTGGGATACATGGGAAACCTCTCTTCTGCTTCTGGAAAAAAAATTGGACATAGCAAATTCTCCTCCATTTTCCAGCCCGGACCATGATAGGCTCGAGTCACGTCATGGGAGAAACAGAGTAGTGGAACACACACACGACAGACCAGACCAGACTCACCAGACATGCATTCTACGAGGACGAGACGATCTTGATGCTGCTCCTCAAATGGAAATACAGAAGAAAAGGCAACAAAGGAAGGAACCTTGTTCTCGGCTTCTTCTTCCATAGGCTAGGTCGATCCATAGACCATAAGTCCTTCAGTAATACGAGATGGAATAGGAGTAGATGTGCATAGCATAATATTATGTGTGTAAGATCTAAGCATGATCTAAGGTTCTGTATACATTTAGTACATATCTTAACACATGTACCCTAAGCACATGCATAGGTGGTATAACATGGATTCCACAACCGGACCCATGACGCGACGGTATCTTTTCTATCTAAAAAGGATACATTCGGCATTCATTCATTCAATTCCACATCCTTACGTAATATTCCATCCATTCCGCATATTCTCAATATTCCCATCGCACTCCATCCAACGCTACAAGTGTTGTTATTTACCTGCCTCTTTTCAACTACGAGGAAATTCATACTTGCTCCCAAGAGTGGCCCGTTAGCTCAGTTGGTTAGAGCGTGGTGCTAATAACGCCAAGGTCGCGGGTTCGATCCCCTCACGGGCCATTATTCTTTTGCACTTTTTGGGGAAGAAATAAAAGTTTTTTTGTTGTTGAAAACCGATTATGATTTGGATTTGATGACAAGTTTAAGTAACGTAGAACGTAGATGAATGAATGTGAACATGCTAATAATTACAAATTTTTTACAATGTGTGTTGAAGATGATACAAAAAATTTGCTTTTAAAGGTAAGTTTTTTTTATTGATTTTACTGTCTTTAATTAAAATGCTAAAAAGATAAGGGGTGGCCCACTTAAGAAACGACATTTTGAGCCAATGATTTCAGTGACTTGCAAACACTTTATTTAAATTTAGTAATTACTATTAGAAACTACATATTTCAAAGATCTTTATTACGACTAATACTAGTTGCCAACCCTCTTGTAGCCGATGCCCCAGAGAAAAAATGGCAAAGGTGTAGTTCAATGTATCAGGAATCAGAATCGATTTTGTTTTTTCTTTATCTTATCACACGGCATCTGTTATGCCAATGGCAAATTTGTCGTTTCTTAAGTGGGCCACCCCTTACTAAAACGTATTCCGTTTTTTGCTTTTTTAGTATTAGTAATTAATACATGTCCATGTAAGGTAGCTCGCTTTATTGAGTAAAATATATAATATATATATATATCGTCATTCTAATCATAATAATGTTGAAAATTTCTATATTTTTCCTTGAGAAATGCATAAAAATAAAGAATAGCACGCACATTTTGTTAATCATCATCACGCCAACACATTTGAGACAAGACAAAAAGCATACACACACATTGATCATCATCATCATCAGGGAGAAGGCATGCAGAAATCAAAACTATCTGTCTTCTGTAATATAGAAACAACATTTGCGTAAATGCAAGAAAGACATGTTATGTTACATCTCAAAAATCAACGAACACATTATTATATGAACTACAAACAGACAGAGTATGTATATAGATGAAGTTCAGAGTTTTTTACATATATTTTTTTTCAGTTTTGACAGGTTAGGACAGACCAAGTGAAGACACGTTTCACGACGACATAATGCGGTATTGAGATTGACTGAAAAGTAAAGTTACTGAAAATGTTAATAGGGAAAGGAGAGGTAAACTAGCTTGGCTACCGTTATTTTGACAATCGCTGGAGTTGACGAACCGAATCCGTCCATCCACTGCTTGGATTACTGGACTTTTGTATTTTAAATACTCCACCAACATGTCCGAATCTAGGATTCCTAAAATTCCACAGTATGGTTAAAAATTGCCCATTATTGCGCTGCAGAGTAGAAAAATGAAAATCATTTGAAGTATTTTTTTCTGAGTGGGCGTTACCGGAAAGATGGTGATTGATGGCACGGTCTCTAAGAATGGTAAACCCATCACCGCCAGTAGCGATGTAGGTGGGAACGGCAACCTTGTAAATTTGCTCGTCATCCAGGGGCTCATATTTTGGTTCCCTGCAGTCTTTACATAAAACTTGTATACTTTTCACCCTCGACCAATCGGGTTTGGACACGTCGTACACCACTTTAATACCTAGTTAAATGTCATTTTAATAATACTGCCTTTAATAACAATTTATATAGTATAAATACGTACATTATAAAAAGCTAAAGATGGAAGATATCCTGAAATCTTAAAAATGAGTAGGTAGATCCCGTACCAGAAACTTGGAGAAACTTCCCAGCTATGTGATGCCCTTTTGGGTCATAATCTTTAACTCCAAATTCGAAAGCTGCCCTTAAATCTGCCCCTTTAATCTCAATAAGGTCAACCGTGTTTTGGAAGGGAAGCACTTGCAGGATGTCTTCCATGCTAATACTGCCATTATTCGCCAGCTCGTCAATGGAGCCACGAATTCCACCAGCGTTCATAATAGCCATCGTCACATCAGTCCAGTACTTGTCGGCAAACTTCAAATTCTGGAAACAAATGGGAAATACAATATAACTCAATTATCATCATGTCTTCGGTAGCACTCATTGCGATTGATTAATGACTTACTATGAACACCATAGCGTCAGCAATAAAGTTGCCCAGATTGCACTCTCTCAGTCGACACTCGTGTGACTTTCCATTTAGAAATACCCTCGTTCTCCCAACCTTGATTATTATTATTAGTTAAATAATAGTTCATAATAATGAAAAAAATGTATAAACCAAACCTAATTAAATCAAGCTCAATTAATTTTTTTACCTCTCTCTTTGCCAATTCTGATACATTTCTACCCCACGCTGTCACCCTTTTCAATACTGCCTCGTCTTGCGGAATAGATCCGTCCATCAGGATGGGATTGCCCACAGCCGTTGTAACCTCCCCGTCCTGGTTGAAGGTCAAATTCAAATAGCCCAAATATTTTCCATAAGCATAAGCTTGGACAACAGGAACTTTTTTCCCGTTCTCCTGAGTCACCATGTATGGATATGGTCCTAAGGGCTCTTCAATGTCTGGAGGTTCACCAGTGTACAGGAATGTATTGGTGTGTCCTCCCACGACGGCGTCAACTAGTGGCACGTTCTTTGCAATCTCTTGGTCAACATCGAACCCCGCATGACCCAAAGCAATTATCATTTTGATTCCTTCCCTATGCAATTTTTCCGATTCCTCTTTAACAGAATTCACAACATTGCGAAACTTTAGTTTGCCAGGGTTGGAAATGCTCTGGGAAAATGACAACAAATAATATGATGGATGCTTCTTGCAAATATTGCGTCAATATTCCAGTGCTTTTATACATATTGTTTGTTTTCATTTAATTACCGGTGTTTCCTCAATGGTGTACCCAATGATTCCAATTTTCTCGCCATTATCAGCAGTGATTAACACTGAGTTTTTAACTTTTCCATTGGCTTGCCTTGCAAGAAAATCGGGCTCTTCCGTAGCATCAATGTTGCAGTTTATAATGGGGAATGAGGCAGAATCAATGAATGGCACGAGACCAGGAACCATATCGTCAAACTCATGGTTGCCCAATGCCTACCTCAACATGAAAAAACGTCAGCCTGTGTCAGCGCCATCATACCCACATTCGTCAACGTGCCGATTTAATAAAAAAAACCTTATTGTACAATAAAATAATTCCTGGTACCATTGCAGTGTGATTCAGAATGTTGACCAATTCCGATACTATTGCCCACTTGTGAAGCGTGTACCAGACGGTGCCCTGATAGTAGTCTCCTCCTGAGAGATACAATACGTTTTTATGGGTGGACCGGATTTCTTTGACCTATGCAAATCATCATAGCATTATTATAACAGCATTACAGTTCTTATGATCACACAAGTCAAGTCGGGGACAACTCTGGCAAGGAAGCTGTCACGACTGTTAAAAATAAATCCACTTCTCCGTTATCCGACGACGCCTATCTCATCAAGTCATCTGGCTTTTCTAACTGTTCTGTTCCTCATTGGCATATTTTTTTTGCACATATTTTTACTTTTCGCGATTACAATGTGCAGATGCATAGGTTAGTGTTTTTTGTTTGCTTCTCTTACCTTCGCATGTAGCCTTGCAAATCCTCCGTAGCAATGATTCTTTTTCTCATCGTCCTCAGCACAAGCTCCGCTATGCTTGTTTGTCTGTGCAAATCTAGCATGGACATCATTCGTGTGCAAAATAGTGACTGTTAAATCATCCCCTCCGAGAATTAGTGATGGACAGGTGACGATACAAAGATAAAGTACACACCAGTAGTAGTAACTTGAACTCATTTTTGCGACTCAGAGGAAATTACTATTAAACCCAAAAAATAATAAGAAAAACTGTAGACAGATGCACATCTACTATATAGGTTTAGTTCAATCGGGAGTTTACTACATCACTCATCCTTCCTCCGCTGAACTGCATCACTTTAAAATCAAAACTATACACAATCGAAACCACCCACTTCATTTATAAGAGCACTGCTTTTTTCTCACAACTGAATCAGTCGCTTAAAACCCCGTTATTGTTGATATTATGATAAGAAGTTAGCTTTATCTTTTGTAATCGATAACAACAATCCGATTTTCATAAAACAAAACTAACTGAAGGTTTTCTCATACAGTATGCATCATGCACGGGAGTAAAATAAAATATGTATGTGTACACAACACAACCTTTTTTTTTATTTATTTATTATTATAACTAGTAGTAAGTATTACGACCAGGAGGTTGCATGAAAGTAAACCGAGTGAGTATAGAAAGAATGAAAATAAGTCAATATATTCTAACAAAGCCGGTATTATTCATGTATTTCTGAAAATTCCCAATCAATTATGCATTGATATTGCATTACCTCTCTCTCTCTCTATCTCTTCTCATACTTTTTCCCAAAAGTTAAAAATTGGACAGAACAGAGAGAGAAGAGAGCTTTTTGTTCCATCAACTTTTTGAACAAGATACGCGAGATCCTCACCACCACAAAAGAAAAAGTTTCTCAAGAATACATATATAGAACTCCAGTTGGGTAACCGTCTCATACTCCTACGTAGTATTATTATTGACCAGAGAGTCTGACAACCGACGAGTCAGACTTTCTTAAAACGCTGTAATTTTTCCACAACAGGGTAATGTCTCCATAAAAATAATGATATGTATACGACTTACCAGGAGAAAAAAAATTGTAAATTATAATATATGCCTCGTGAATTTAACTCCACAATTTCCAATGTTTTCGAGCTCACTCTTGACTCTTCTTAACCACAGCCCATGTATACGAAACTGCGGGAAGCCGCATTCACCAAAATATTTTTAGTGGTCTCACATGTAAACTGTTTTAAAAAACACTTTATTATTTCTTATCCACATGCTTAATTTTCCTTGGCTCTTCGCGTCTTCACGCTGACTGACAAAGACTGACGTGTGTGCACTATCTTTATTGCAGAAAAGAAAATAGTTGAGTTGAGGTGATGCACTCTTGTTAGCGTGTACAAGTAGTAGGTTCACAGTTCACACAGACATAATATTTTGTATCAGATTACCGAGTCACACAGAGATCCTATACTAAATGGGTTAGCATTTTACTTAGTCTTACTTACTTAAGACTAGGTTTTAAGACGACTTTGCGGTGATAACATTTTTGCACAAGTCAACCAACCGCACTACTAGAGAGAGAGACTGCTGCTGTGCTGCTCTATAACCTTCGCAGTAATTTCACTCTGGTGCCAATATTTATTCGAATTTCAGACATAATCGTTAGAGATAGTAGAGACCATGGTGCTGCATGGTGCAGGCAGGCCACAACTGTGCGAATTTGCACGTGTACAATATGCAGAAGTCAGAGAAGCTTCCCTGAAAAATAAGGATGTGCAGATTTCCCAGTAGAAAAGTTCATACCATGTAGACTGAAATTCGTGTTTTATTGCAATACCAAGATTGAAATTAGAGTTTTAGTGAGGCAAGCACATTTTTAACCGTGTGACGATGATGAAAAGGATGACTACGTGTTTAAAAGTAGAAACAATTTTTTATATTTTTGGCTAGATTCATCTAGTCACAGAAGGAGCTTCTCTCGAGCTAATTTTTTTCTGCATTTATAATATCGTTGCTGGTCGATCCTTTTTTACGAGGATGTTTATTACACGACACGCATTTCGCTATGCTCACACAATCTCGAAAAAATTTCTATGCATGAAGTGATCCTATTTTATATATATCGACCTTCGTTCATTCATTTACTATATGGTTAGGTAATAGAGGTTTACAATTTTCCACAGGTTGTATATATATTGTATCGTATGTATATACATTTCCTCGTAAAAATTTCTGTGTTCACACATTCTGTTTCTGTTTCTTCTTTCTTGTGAACTATGTAACACAATACGTCGTTCATTACGTAAACGAGGGTATTCTTTTCTCTCTGGAATTAAATGTATGCATTGCATGTGGATCATAATAATATCCATACATCACCCTTTCTGCTCATTGTAGACTTGTTAGCAAATTGGGATGCATTTGTTACCTATTTGTTCACTCAACCTACGTGCTGTGCTGCTGTGTCATTTACTTTCTGCAGATACACTTACGTTTTTCATTAGGCGAATTCAAGTGATGTGAATGGGCAAAATTGAAAACCTCAATTAGCAAAATGTGTGGATGTGGTTGCATGCTATGAAGGTATGCTACTAAAATAGAAACATGATTACTACGGTTTTTTAGCACACGAACGAACGATCGAATGAATAAATGATGACCGCAGTCGAAAGTCCTATGAAAATTATGGAATGACGCCCTCAATATTGGTCTGTATAGTTTAGTATAGCTCAAGATGGGTGCGCTGTTTAGTGCCATAAATGCGAAAACCTATCACTAGAAAATGAAAAGTCAACTTACTACATAGCGTAGCGTAGAACACATCATCATCATCATCCGACGTCCACAAGTGTGTACTTATCTTGTCGACTTAGGGGAAACAAGTTGACAATAAAAATCTCCAGATACAAATGTACACGAATGTGTAGGCATTATAATGAATGAAGAGACACATTAACACACTTCTTGTTCACGACACAATGACTTAGTAGTATTGCTATTGCTTTATTGCAAAAATGTAAAATAGTAGTATTGAGTAAGTATAATAGTTTTAAGCTTGCAAAAACATGTGGTCTATGCGGCTGTATGTATGACTCTCTGGAAATTACTGTTTCTGCTATAAAGCAATATGTTGGGGGTTTATGATATCATCATTGCATTTGTATGTCTCAAGCAAAATTCATAGTAAGTATAAGTATTTATGCTCATGACAGAATTTTCCATTGTTTAAGGAATTAAAATTCTACAGAATCGTGATTATTAAATTAAAATGCTATAAAACTGAATTGGGCTCGCGTATAGTCGCGTCGCGTGTGCCATGTGTTGTTACAATATCATCTTATGATGGACGTAAGGACTATAAAACCACACGAGCCAGATGCAAAAAACATGACACTTTTGTATTTTGTATGCAGCCTGCGTGATGGTCTATGTAAATAGTGTGTTGTTTTGTTAAACGTGTTAGATCATTGAACAGGTGTACACAATTTATTGTTAAGTTGCAAAAATATATTTATGCAAATGTAAAATAAATCATAGGGTTTTGCTAGAGATTGATGAGATGTTGACTGCTGCGAACTGTGAATCGTCTATGCATCTATGAAAAACATGATTGCTCAAGGATTGTTCAATCAAATGGATGGAAATCAATTTTGTCTACTAATTATACAGAGGGTAAGAAGATATGAATTAAAGGAAAATTATTACAACCCTTGCGATTAAATATATTATTACATACTCTATGGGCGTGAGTGAGAGTTATAAATTATCATAAGAAATATCAAGGTTTCTCTGGAATACGCGCCGAAAGCTAGTGATTTCCCTGTCTTTCTCCCTTGTCCACCTTTATTTATCCATGGGTGGCTTTCTAGAGAGAATAATTCGTACAGAGTCTTGGGGGTGGACGGTTTCTCCCAACTCGGATTGTGTTCCGTCTCCAGGAACAGGTCCGTAATTACGCTGCTGTTTGTTGGCCTGGCGTGCAACTCGAGGCTCGTTGTTGTAGTTTCTAGGGAGTCTCGGATCTGCGCCAACATCAGAAAAAGTTATGGAACTCCTTTCATTCATCGGCTCGAGAAGGGATTCCTCCTCCCATTTCAAACATGTGTCAATTTTGCGATATTCCTGTTTTTGACTGGGGGTTGCTGTTAAACGGGCTGGAGTGTTTGTGCCTGCAGTTCCTCCCACTGATGATACAAGACGGGAAGCTGGAGGAGGCGGGTCAACTAAAATTGTGTCGTCGTACTGATGGGGGATGTAAAGCTGGGCCCCTTTTCCACACTGAGATTCACTTCGATCTTTCCTGCGACTCTTTTTCGTACCCTTTTTCTTTTTCAACTTGCGAGTGCTCTTGCGTGCAGACTGAAGTAGTACATCATTTTCAGAGGGTTTTTGAGTTTGAGAGGGAGTCTTTATGTTACGTCCGGAAGGGTTGTCTTTGTTTAGGAAAGTTTCCATGTAGTTTTGATTCAAGTCGGGTTCCTTGATGTTTTCCTTGCTATTGCTTGGGTTTAAGATGGACTCCTCTCTATTTTCCAAAATCGGATAGGAAAAAGTATTACCAACAAAATTATAATGGTTTTTTTCTTGCTTTTGTATTTTGTATGGATTACTCTAGAAGTTTGAGAAGATCAGCATTGTGCTGCGTAACTACATGAAGAATTTCTTGTCGCTTTAGGTGCAGCTTGGTCAACTCGGCCATCTCTTTATTTGTTGGACCACTAATGGAATCCAAAAGCTTTTGCTTAGCTTGAATGTCATTCCTATGCGTAAAATTCAATGAGCCGTAATCTAATATTAATGTCCTTGTGACCAATGCAAATGTCACGAACGTGTAACAGATCTAAAAGGTAAATGTCATACAAACATTCTTCAGAGTCTACTTTGATTTTCTTGAGCTCCTTCTCTGCTTCTGAGATTTTGGCTCTGATTTCCTGAAGTTGAAGATGCATTTCTGTGTTTTGAGCTTTCATCACGCGGTAAGTGTCATATCTCTCCTTTTGCGCTTTGGTAGCCGGAATGATTACAGGTCGAAGTCGGCTCATGGTAAAAGGTTGGCGACAACTTGGACAAAATAAGGCCACTCCACGCCCAGTGCTTAAATGTAGAAAACCAAATTTTTCACGAACACCTAACGACTTCAACATTTCAAACTTATGCGTTATCTATAAACGAATTGTCATGGCCCACGAACTCAAGAGTTTGATGAACATGCATTTTAAGACATCCTTGGTGAAACATGTGTCCGCATTTGGTCGCCACAACCTGATCCTTCTCCAGCATGGCGGTTTTTTCAGCCGGTGACATCACAGCGCTGGGACCCATTTGACCTGCACTTTCTGCAATTGTTGTCGTTGTGGAAAGGGTTCCTCCGAGGCAGTCATCACTGAGCAGTTTCAATTGGAGGGAGGCCAATGGTTGGTTGCATAAGATGCAAACCAACTCCACCTTCTTTCCTCCGCCAGCTTTGATCATCTTTTTTATTTTATGATTCCACTTGTGGATAACTTAAGATTTTGACTAGATAATGGGTAACGCGAAGTTCAGGGAAAAAGCTATATAGTGGAAGTAGAAATGCTGTCTTTGTCCCAAGTTATGACGCATTATTTTCAATTTTTCAATGCAGCCAATGCAGTGTTACCAAGTGATAGAAGGCTACTTTTAGTTGGCAAGTTGGCACCACCAGCGAACCCCAGGCTGCATGCATGCGGTGGCGGTGAGTACTATCCATCCCATACCTCCAACTTTCTAGCTATAACAATGGTAATTCAAATGACTTTGACCTAGTCCAGTGCTTTATTAGTATATTGTTTTAAAATACAAAGCGGTCGTAACTTTCGAATACGCTCATTTTCTTTTATACAACGCCTTACACAGTTGTGTTATTATGAGACTCTATTTGAACCCTTCTACTCAATCCCCCACTATGCATCATGCATCAGTCAAAAATTTTACTTTCTTCTTCATTACTGTTACTCAGCCTGTCTCTAACGCTAGGAAATAGTGATATCGGCCAACATGGTGAATGGGATGTCGACGATAATCACGAAGCTGCCGGAGGTATAATCCGTATTGCTGGGGATGGTCCTAAACCTGACACGGTGGCGGACCCCCAGCTAGATGTTGGAACCGACATTCCAATCACTATCGAGGCAGTAATGACTCACCCAAACTACCATTATTTGTCCACTCTCACCGAATGTGGGTACGTTAGTGGGGAATCCGACATTCACTATATTGAAAACGGTGACAGGGCTTCCGATGACCGTAGCAGTGAGGAATTTAACCGGCGAAGGAACAGGGACGATGTGAATCACAGAAAGAGTGGTGAAGACCTCCACCGGAGTGGAGAAACAAGGAATGGCAGGAAGTTCAGCAGAAGTAGTGAAGAAACAAGGAATCACAGGAAGATCAAGAGTAGTGAAGAAACAAAGAATCACAGGAAGATCAAGAGTAGTGAAGAAACAAAGAATCACAGGAAGAGCAAGAGTAGTGAAGAAACAAAAAATCACAGGAACAACATCAAAAGTAGTGAAGAAAAGAATAAGCACAACGTTGAAGAACAGAAACATAGTGAAGAAAGGAAACATAGCGAAGAAAATAAGAAACATAGTGAAGAAAAGAAGCATAGTGAAGAAGGTGGGGAGAAAAGGGTAAAGCGGATTGTTGGTGGAAAGCCTGTGGTTGGCCAGAGGCAGCCGTGGATGGTGCAGATTTACATTTCTAACAGTAATTACGTAGCTATTCATGCCGTTTGAATCTCTCGAAAGTCCAAAAGAATTTTGATATTATGCAATAATGTTGGCTTAATTTTTTTGTCACAGTTTCAAGCGAATCTCACATGTTTCATTGCGCTGGAACCTTGATTACAGATAGTACAATTTTAACCGCAGCACATTGTTTGACGAGAGTACTCCCGGGAACATCATTGTATTTCCTTGTTATTTCGTAGCATTACTCATCGGATTGAAATGCTCTTGTGCGTGTATGTATGTAATCGTTCCATGTGTGCACCATCTTTCCAGGGACGCTGTTGTTCTCGGCTATACTGACCGGAGAAGGGTAAAATTTTGTCACACAACAGATCCGGAAGAGTACTGCTCCAGACCCTTTATTCGAGAAATTGAGGATTATGAAGTACATGAAGGGTACAGTGAAGGAAATTTGAATCATGGTATTTGGCGATTTAGTAAATATTCATAGCAAATGCGACTGGCAAAGTAATTGCAATAAATTGTTATGCATCTAAATGTATGAATTCTGCAGATATCGGACTAATTTATTTAAAGAGGCCTGTGAAAATCAGCAGTAAGTTTGAATGCACATTGCATACGAGGTTTGCAGATATTTTTTGAAGTAATTCTGGTTTAGACAGAGTCCGCCCAATTTGCCTTCCATACTCATTCCGACTTTTGGATTTCTGGAATGACCTGAAACTAACTGCAGTTGGTTGGGGCTCAATGGAGAAGTATGCTGAAGTAGTCTCGAGAAGTTCCGATATCCTTAAACAAGTGGAGCTAGACTTGCAGCCAAGATCACTTTGCGACCATTTTCACACACGTATGTATGGGAAAACGATGGAAAATCGGGTAAAACTGAAAAGGCTTGAAAAATTATATTTATTAGAATCAGTCTCGGAAGCCGGGAAGCCTTGTTTAGTACCATACTTGAGATTTTTATTTTGGAAACCACGTGTTTGGAAACTCCCTAGATTTGCATTGGGGGAAACGCTGGACGCGGAACATGTAATGGAGATTCAGGTCAGAATGGGTAAACGTAAAAAAATGATAATACTTAATAGAAGAATGATATATTCATCTACTGTTTTGGATTCAGGCGGGGGCATTGTCAAAGCCCTCACAGTCCCTTTATTGGGCGGAGTTGATCGAATCTTCCAAATCGGGATTATTTCTGCTGGTGGTCATGTCACGAGTACGACAAAAAACAATTAATTCTATTCTAATACCTACTTAAAAAAATAAGGCTTCGCTTACGTTTAAATAATGCATTTGTATTTTCCAATATATACTTTTTATATCCTTCTAAATTCCCAAAAAGACATTTTAAAATATTTATTTGACCGAATGCACAGACACTTGTGGCTTCCAAGGAAGACCGATCATTGCTATAAATGTGCTGTACTACATGAACTGGATTTTAAATCACATCTCCCCTGGAGTACTCTCCTACAGATATGTATTGAATAAAGGTGCGATCCTCCTATTGTTACTTTCAGAGCACATTTTTACCCAAAAATATAAAAGATGAAATCAATTATGTGAGCAATGGAAAATTACATTTGTACAGAAAGTGATCCTGAAACTCGCATGGACGGATCTTGGATTCAAGTTAAAAGTGAGGATGATTTAGTTAATACCATACACCTCCCAGATGGACCAGATAAAACTCATTACAAGAATGAGTTTTCAACTGGGAAAATGGTAGATGTGTCCCATCATCCCAATCTCAGGTATATCCCGTCTTTTAAAGACTGCGGGAATATGAATGAGGATACGAGGTGGGATGATGATAATGATGGCCATGAACGCGGCAGCAACGAGGAAGACTCCAAATACTCGTCGCATAGAAAACTTAGGCGGTACAAAAGGATTGTTGGGGGAATCCCCACAAATATTGAAAATTTCTTGCCGTGGATGGCGCAGATTTATGTTCGCAATGGTATACCTTCTATCACTATTACCTTCTTCACTACTCATTACACTTGGTATTTAAGTTTGACTTTACTGAGTTAAATGACACTTTAATATTTCTTTATAGTTGAAACCAATGAAAAAGGTTTACGCTGTTCAGGATCCATTATTTCGCCGAGACACATTTTGACTGCAGCCCATTGCGTAACAGAAGTGACAATACCGTTTGTCTTGTAAGGAGTTTTGTGGTTTATGATATGATTATTTCCTCTGCCCGACATTGTGAGACGAATAAATGGAAAGGGATACATTTTCTGTAGTGATTCCGTGGTGGTAGGTCAGTACAACCGAAATGCTTCCAGGGAGTGTGTGCATGGTCTATGTTACTTCCCCGTACATGCCAAGGTGGAGGACGTTGTTGTGCACGCGGAGTATGAAAAGTTCACCCATAAGCATAACATCGCTATAGTACGACTAGCCGAAGAACTCTCCTTTAACAGTACGTGTCCTATTTTATTGTGGAGAGTAAGTAAAAGTGTACATATGACAAATGCGAGACTTTATCAATTCTAAAGGAATGGTCCATCCAATTTGCCTTCCCCAAAGAGAACTCCTCACAGACGGAATTAGCGTTCATAGATACTTCACGGCCGGCTGGGGAAGGGTGTTACGCGATAGTCCGAATCCGAGCAGCAGCTCATTGAAGTTGTCTGGATTGCTGCTCGAAATGTATGTCGACATTTTACCTAGGAAGAACTGTGACTTCGTGTACTCCAGATCGGTCGACTTGCTAGACAGATCAAGAGTAAGTTGCACCAGTGATCCGCAGGACTTAACTAAAACTAATAATATGATGACAGTATTGATGATGGCAACACCAGCACTGATATATATGTTTCCATTGAAGGTATGCGGGGGTGGGCGAGCTGCTCGAGGAGAATGCACGGGGGATGGCGGCTCTCCACTAATGAAGCGAATGGTTACGGACCCGGGACATCCGCTTCAAGGGAAAGTATTTCAACTCGGAATCGTCTCATTTACGGATTGTGGCCTGGAAGGAATGCCGACGGTATATATGAACATTATTTACTATTTAGACTGGATTTTAGACAATTTGAACAACTCCAATTAAACATGACCTACTAAAATCTATTTAATAAATACATAAATTGGAATTTGGAACGTTTGGGGATCTCATTTTTATTTAAAATGTCAACAACCAAAGTTCAAGCATGTGTTTAAAAATGGTACCAATATATATTTATAAATGCGAAGTAACGTACGTTCCACCACAGTTCCACCTTGACCAGTGCAGTGGAGCTAATAACGTACTAAAAGATTCCCTCAAAAAATGGATTAATGTGAGGGAGCGAATACCACTGCTAATTTACAGTGTGGTAGTAATTATTATGACACTCATTCTGGGGAATAAAGAATTACGAAAAAGCTCTAAATTGGTACGGCAAATCTTTTGCACAAGAGCTATTAATAACTCTTATTGCATACCACCTACCGACCTATTTTGAATTTTGACATTTACATTTATAACGGTCCGCTGGAAAAGGGGAGTAGGCGACTAGGCGAGTAGGTATATTATGCAAAAACTTAGAACCAGATGCGCTATATCGTCTGATAGTTTATAGGAACGTTTATAAAGTTTGCTTATAATTTGATAAACATCCTTGAATGATAAACTCATCATATTATAAACAACTGAAATGCAATATTTTTAGATTTCAGAAGTATCAATGATGGAATGGCTGGCTAAAGCACAAAGTTTATATACCCACCCACACGCATTTATTCCTACCTGTTTATACCTTGCCAAATATTATGCGATATGGCGTTGAGAGAAAAAGAAAAATCGTTTCAATCCAATGTAATGCTTATATAATAATTCTTCTCTAAATATGGATTCTACTTTTAATTTGCCAATAAAAGCCACAAGTAAACAATTAAGCTTTCTCTTAATCAGGTAGGTGGATCGAGTTTCGATGTCTTTTTATGTGAACATGCTGCTTCTTTTTCTTCCTTATTTTTGTCTGGTCTGAAGGTCTTATTGAGGACCCTCAAGCAAAGCATTGGACATGAGGCATGACCGCATGACATATTCGAATCAAGATTCTGTAGACACCTTCTCCTAAATCAATCTGTTCTCAATATGAAGATGACAAAATATCAGTCATTATAAAGCAACTACAAAAACTAGATGATTCTGATGATATGATTGATATGGTAAAAATTTAAGAGATTTTCTGTTACATGACATCTGACATCCCAGAAATTCTCTTTGTTCGTGTTGCAGTAATAGTATGAGCACTGAGCACGCACGAACCGTAGGAGGAGTGCTCATAAGGAATTCATTGGGACTTTGGGACGTCTTGAGAATGAGCGAGTTTTCAGCATGTGTTTTTTATAGCATGACATGTATATGTATTATCAATTCCGATATATTGATATAGGTAATACACGTCATGTCATGAATATGATGATGATATTGATGATCCAGGTAGGTCTACAAAATCCGAATCAGGGAGAAACAAAAAAATGATGATCCAATTTCCACGTTTTATTATTGATGCGAATTAGTGGTGGTGTCTTGCAGTTTTAAGTGTGTAAAAGTAAGAGTTTTTTTTTGAACTACTATCTATATAAGTACTAGTATATATATATATTTCTCTAGAGTAGTAGTAGTAGAAGGGGATATAAACAATCCATTTGGCATTGTGCCGGATGAACCGCAAAAACCATGAAATACTCTGGAGGTGGTGGCTCAGGTGGTCTACTAAGCAGGTGGAGATTTAAAAGATCTGTGAAGGCATTCATCATCTGCTTGTTCGCATTATCTGCTGTGTTCATAACTTACCAGCTGATAAACTACGTGAACCTCACGGAATACCAATTCCAAGAAAATCAAAGCCGACAACTGGAACTGCTGAGTGATGGTGGTGTGGTAGTGAAGAGTACCGAGGGTGAAGGTGGTGGTGGTGGTGGTAACCGCTTACGGGACAATTTGGGAGTACATGAGGGGAGTAATAGTAGAGGAGGGTCGGCTCAACGAGTTCAACAAAACAATTACGGGAGGAAACCTGGGAAGCCACTGTTGACGAGTAAGATTCTTGGAGTGAATCCAACGGACCTCCACTTGTTCATTGGCTCAGCGTCTAAAAGATTGTTCAAGTGCTTCTCGGTAAACAAGAAAATTGCGTGGGATAAGGTTAATGACGACTACTGCGATTGCCCCTTGGATGGAAGTGATGAGCCAAGTACGTCAGCTTGCATCAATGGACAGTTTCATTGTGTTCGAAAGGATGGAACTAGAGGTAACTCCAACTCCATCATGTACTTCTTGAAACTTGAATATTTAATGAATCAATTTAATGTTTGGTCGGGCTGTACAACTACATTTTGTAATTACATGTTCCAGGCTACATTCCTTCATCACGCGTAAACGATGGGTAAGTAATATTAATGATAATTATAACATGATTCATAATTTGACTGTGAACATTCGATTGTGTACGATCTGGATTGTTTATTAATATTTATTTATTATATGTTTTATAGAATTTGCGACTGTAAAGACGGTACAGATGAGCATGCAGGACTCGTAAAGTGCACGAAGATGTAATTTAAAAGTCATCTAAGGAACTGTGAAGAATCATCTTCTTTGCGAATTCTAGTCGTATCAGAATCAGAATAATGAACAAACCGCTTAGGTATATATGTGATTATGATTAACAAAGAGGGTATATAGGTTCATTACCTGAAAAGACTGTTATCTAGTTTGTTTAACTACGAAGAAATTCCAAAAAGTACATACACCAAAAGTGCAGTGGGAGTGGGACTAATAATAATTTTTGTTGATATAAATTACCTAGTGGAATATTCCGCCATGTACTAAATATACTTTTACATTGTCAATTGTATGGACTGACTTTTTCAATATATTACACAGTAAAATACTACTGCTAGATTAGATTTAAAGATACATGCAGTAGTAAAGCATATCGTTTCTTTAAATGTGTCTTATGTTGAAGCTAGCTGTGATATGAATATTACAAAAGTCTAGAAAATTACATTTTAGCGTACATATTAGTATCAGGAGGATGGCTTTGTCAGCACGTTCAATTGTAAATCAAATTCGGTCGAGAATATTGATGTCTGGTCCAATTCCAGTGGCTGATTACATGCGACTAGCATTAACACAGTCGTTTCAATTGCCAAATCAAAAGTCCGGACCGTTACAGTCTGTTACTCCCAATGATTCCAGTCAAGGATATTACATGAAAAAGGATGTGTTTGGACAGGAAGGTGACTTCATTACATCGCCTGAGATTACACAAATGTTTGGAGAGGTAATTGAAAATAAGACCAAGTATCGTGTGAAATGGAGTAGGAAATGAAAACAAATTTCTGTAAAGTTGTAGCTGTAATAATTTATTTTATATTCTGTAGCTATTAGGTGCTTGGAGTATGCAATGCTGGAAACAGTTAAGGGCTCCAAGCAAGTTTAGAGTTGTTGAATTAGGCCCGGGACGTGGCACGTTAGCAAGGGATATGCTTCACGTAAGATATAAGATAGTGGACTATAATATTTAAGAATAGTAATAGTAACCGTTTTATACAACATACCTACTATACGTTTCTTTCAGGTATTCCACCAATTTGAAAAAGTTATTGGAAATGACGTCGCTGTTAATCTGGTTGAAATAAGTCCGCATTTGTCAAATATTCAGCGTGAAACTTTGTGTTTGTCTGAAAACGAACAACCTTTGGCTCCTTCAAATTCCTTTCAGTACGGACTTGCAAAGGGTTCAAAATATCCAATAACCTGGTACAAAACCATTCAAGACGTTCCTAAAGAGTTCAGCGTATATGTTGCTCATGAATTTTTTGATGCTTTACCCGTTCACAAGTTACAGGTATGATGTCGATGATATACTATCGTCCATTTATGTCTCTGTTAAATTAAACACGTGGGGTGAAATGTGGAATGAATTTGTTTTTATTTTATTGCAGAAAGTTAATGAAGAGTGGCGTGAAGTACTGGTAGACATAAATCCTGACAACGACGCTGGTTTCCGTTATGTAATTTCTAGACATGAAACTCCTGTCCTCAAAGGTACTATACTTTACTCCCCGATAAAATCTTTTGAAATTGAGGTGGCTAAACGTTAGTATTAGTATCAAGCAAGCACGATAAACGAAAATTCGATATTATGTTTATTACAGTGCTTAAAAGTCGCTACCCATGTGTTCTCGACAGCCCTCGTCGCCATCTAGAAATAAGCTTAGATGCATTGATCGTGTTAGAGGAGCTGACAAATAGATTAGAGGAATATGGTGGAGTAGCTGTGATAATTGATTACGGACATAATGGTACCAAAGATGACACTTTTCGAGCTTTTCGCAGGCATCAGCTTCACGACCCGTTGGTAGACCCTGGGTGTGCAGATCTCACAGCCGACGTTGATTTTTCTATTATCAGGCAACTCTTCAAGGAGAAAGCCTTAATTTGTGGACCTGTGTCACAACAAAGTTTTCTTAGTCGTTTAGGGATAGATCTGAGGCTTAACGTAATGATTATAAATACTTATAACTAAATTGTAAGCTGTCCATTGTTCATCAGTCAAAATAAACATTTTTGATTTTTGTAGGCTCTACTACAGTCAGCAAGGACCGACAATGAGAAGGAACAACTGCAATCAGGGTATAACATGGTAATGAATGATATGGGGACACGATTTTATTGCGTGTCTTTGTTTCCTAAAGTTCTAGAGCAGTTTTTGCCCAAGCTCAAAATCGCTGGATTTCATGACTAAGTATAGAACATATTGACACTAATTTGTCGTAGTCTTTGTGTTAGTTAAACAAGTACACTAGATGTAACACGAATTTATCAGAGATTTAAAATAATTTGTTGGCGAGGATATCAAATCAAAGGCCTTTGCAGTTGCAGACATTAAAGAAATATATATGGGGCAACAATATTAGCGTCAATGATTTGTCATATTACTTACTAAAATTGATTTTTATCTAATAACACGCGCGAGTATGGTACATGGCAAATACATATGTGTATATTTCGAAGAAAATTTATTTCCATGTACATCAGGGTCTCTAGTATCTAGGTTTGCAGATTGATGTTTGATGCACGTATGATATTATTGGACAGTGAATATTCAATATATCGAACATAAAAGCAGAAGAAAGAGAACCATATATACAGTTTCTTACATTACTTACTATTACTTACATTTATATGGATTTTACCTTCGTTTCATTACTTTCAATTCTGGAGGACATTTTCTGCCATACTTTCTCTGAAATTGCCCACAGTCAGTCAGTTTGACTTGGCATTTCACGTTACTCAGATTTATTGATCCTCCTATGCTATATATAGAGAGCAGTACGAACGAACGAGTGAGGAAAACAAGATGCAGTAAAAAGTAAGAAGAAAAGTTCAATAATTCGCATTGCTCGAATAACAGAGAAAAAAGGAAAAAGAAGAGTGGAACAGAGATACATAGCTTTAACCATTTCTTGGACCGTCGTGTAGCAAAGTGGGAAAAGTGTCGTCCGGCCATACGGAGTCTCTGTACCTGGCACCATAGAACTGGAACAGAGCTTCATAAATGTGGCGTACTTACACAACCAAGTTTACAAAACAGCAAAAAGCCCGTTCTTTTGAAGAGACTAGAGACTTGAGTGAGACCCACACAATCTCAGAATCATTACTATAATATGAAATCATGGTACTAGGTTTTAATAATGCTTCGTCTGCTACAACGATGATGATGTGCAGAAACGTGATGTGTGTGATGATTTACTTATTGATGTGTAAGCAACAAGCAACCCGTACTTACAGTCATCATGAACATTTCATGAGAACATACAATGAATGCTGAGGGGCCAGTGCGGTAAATTATTGCAATAAAAACTTATAATAGGTCGAATGACTAAATGCGACTTTCTTCTGCACTCTTTATTGTGCCGGTATTGTTGAAGATTGTGATTTCTTATTTAGGGAATTTATGATTTTTTAATTCTTTCATTCAAAAACTAATTTTATTATTGACAGAGCCAGTAAAGTAAAAGCAGCATTGATTGATTGATTGTGTCTGCTGATTACACGCTAAAACCAGAGTTTGTAGAAAGGAAATTCGCTTTCTCTTGACATGGAAAAATAGCTTTCACTCGGCCGGTATTTTTATAAAGTATAAAGCGTCTTTCAACACGAAGTATGTATTTTGTTGAAAGATATGAAATCGCAGAAACAAACTGGACCGCCTGTCTCAATGTTTATGTATGTGAATGTAAGTAAACCATGTTGCATTTAATTTAAATACATATTTTATACGAAAGATCAAAGGGATGTAGCATGTACTTTTGAGACGTATATATTCACAATATCACTACCAAACTACCAACAGACCCAGTCAATACATATTTATGATTTGTAAGGAGCCGTCTGTTGTACGTTTAGTCAGAATGCATGGGATTTCGTGTTGAATGAAATATCAGTTGGTTTCTAAATGTTAGTAAAATTAATTACTATTTCATCGTTCATCGTCAATGTCGCATTATATTACGTAGCGGAAGCTACTTTTACTTATACTTTGAATCTGTGGGAGATGAACAGAGGGTTTGTGCTGTCTTTAAGCTTTATGCATTAAATAAATATTTATACTGAACACCGGTGCAGATGTTGCATGTAGTTTTATTGAGGCTCTACCTGTCTCTCTCCCTGTCCTATATGTTCAGCTACTTTGTGGATGTCTTGCAATGTGGGATATTGAACACAGCAAGCACACCTGGGTTCACGTCAATATGAGCATGGAAAAAGTGTGGATTATATTCGCATGAATATGAATGAATTATGAATGATTATAAGTAAAGTAAATATCAAAAGTGACCTTTTATAAGACTATTTTTCGAATTTAGGAATGCATATTTTGTTTGAGGATCTGATAAGCACACTCCTTCGTAATTTGAAACGAGCAGTGTATGTGGTATGTATGTGAGTGAACGATTATATATGGGTCACGTCACGAGCTCGAATACCATGCGGATGCGACAAATAAAACTGGGAAAGTGGAGTACATGGCAGAATTCTTAAAGTTTTTTTCTTTCACTCAAGGCTACACATAATACTTTTTGGAGAGGTAGCTGGTTTACCGATGTTTAATATACGATACCAATGTTGATTTGTTGATAGCAGAGCAGACACGTTGACCAACCTCGCCAACCTGCAATTCCATTCAACTACTGCAACACTCTTTAGTCTGTCTTGATGCACTTATATATACATTCTGTATGAGAGGAAGGCGCTGCGCTGCACCTACTTCATGAATTATCCAGGTTGAGCGGAAGGTGTAATGTTATAACACTTATAACCCTTATTTTCAGGGCAAAATAGAATGGATGTTCCAAGAATGCATTACAATTATGGCCATGGCCAACTAATGTTTGCAAATCTACCTACATGAAATGAAATATATTTACGTTTAATTAAATCTTGGCATACATATTGTTGTAACAATGATACGACTGCCCTGTCACAGTAAAAGTAAAGCAGAAACACGGTTTAAAAAATCACATTTCGCAACCGCAGACGTCGTGACGGTGAAACGAACTAAGCTCCGTTTTGCTTTACAACCATGAAAACAGATACTTCGAGTTACAAAAAACTGTTTGATTTGATAGATTTTTTTTACGAAATCAATACTTTATAACGGGTTAACTTAAGCCGCGACTGTACATTATCGATCAAACTTCTATGAATATCGAGAAACGAATTAAAAGAAATGAAGTAATTACATTACTTTCACGCGTTATTACAGAGGATAAGAAATAAGTTACATTACCACACTCAATATATATCAAATCTACGTTTAAGATTTTAAGGAACAAATACTGAAACCAGTACTCATACTCATAACAAACCACAATGTTTTAGTTTAGGTTCATACAAGAAACACAAAGTGTTTTTCAGTTCTTTATTATTAATATTAGCCTTATATTCATACTAGATCATCATCATATTATCATCCATTGTAAACGAAGGAATTTTATCAGAACAAAGTTTCAAGTAAAGCTAATTTAGATGTTTTTGTAAAGAATCAGCTGGCGATTTATATACTTATGTATACATTTAGTTTAGTAGTAGGAGGAAGATACTGAATGCATGAGTGTTTTATCTTATCCGCTCTTGAACAAAAGAATTGCGACCTGGCCAAGATAGAAGTATATGAAGTGGCGAGTCTCATGGGTAACATAGCTTCCAAAGTTGCGTCCGACGATGCAGTGCCAGGTGGGGTTATACTTCTTATCGAATTCCTTCTTTATGAATGCAGCAATGTCCTATACAACCAAAAAGTAACAAAATAATATTATATCATTTATAAAGGGT
>JAANSN010000284.1:0-69265 GCA_036850665.1 Dicranocentrus wangi
GGGGAAATGTATATTTTCGAGAGTCAGAGGCAAGAAGTCGCAAATCAAAATTGTGCTTGGTATAATTAATAGTAAGTGAAGTAATAATGACGTTTAAGACTTCAATTATGCGAGGTGAAAGGCGACCCGCGATGAAATGCTTCCTATCCCACCCTCCTTAAAAATGCATAGATTACATAACCTGCCTTCAAATCAGGCTTGGGTCATTGGGTTATAGAGCTCATAAGATCATAGTAACTCAGTGTCGAAGTCGAATCAACTCTCAAATCTTACGCTTCAGATTAAGAAGTTTAGTTTCATTTTCTATGGGTGAAAAATAAAATAACTTTGTCTTGTAGAATAGAACGTACTCCTTCAGACGTCAGATGCCAATTCTCATTTACTATACGTCAGACAGAACCGGAATCCTGTAAAAAAATCCTTAGTTATGATTCGTGAGACATCCGCCAATAATGTCCTTGAACTTAACCTCGACTTCTTCGTCCACTGTCCACTGTTTCACTCACGCAAGATGAAGATAGTAACGATATATGATATGGAGTCGCGTTAAGCTCTGAATCTCTCTGCAAGTAATACTGGCCTTCTTATGTTCTTCGTCTTCAGTTCATTTCTCACCCCATCTCCATATTCTCATGCAAATTGGAAAAACACACAATTAAGACTTATATTTACTGCATGATTATGATATGATTACTCCAGCTACCATCCGGTCATTTCAGTCGGTCTAGTATTAGTATACATAGAAAGATAGTCAGGTGTAAGTCATAGTCTTCTTTCAAGAAGCAAATCGTAGTAATCTTTCGTCCACTGCTCCATTTCCATTACTGACTACTCCAGGCAAGTAGCAACTTGAATTTAAGTTTTACTGTAAGCATTCTTACATGGAATTGAAAGTGGAATGAAAAAATAGAGTAGGTAATGTGCATGTTTTAGATTATATATATGAGCTAATTACACGTGGCGTTGGTCAAGTTGGTTTGGTACTTGGTAGAGTAGGGTTGAATCAAATCCCATATTTGCAATTCGCAATCAGGTTTTTTGCTTTTCGACAAGTCTGTTCTTTCCTGTGTGTTTGTGTTGTGCTTGTGTTGCGTATGTAACGCGTAACAATAAACGTCAGAATCCCCAATCCCCGAAGTCTCTAAACCGGCCAAGGTAGATTTTCTCACGTATATGCATATCATTGATTGCGTGCATACAATGCATACATTGTACCTGTACGTAGTACATATGTTTTACTTGCAGATAACAATATTACTATTTAACAATTTACCGAAGAAATATGCTGTATGATATGAGGTGAGAGTGTAAACTGAATCCAGTACACGACTCGGCTGAGCTGGCGATCGTACGTACATCTGAGTACATCATACTTATTGTTAGGCGTCTATGCATAAGCACAGGTTGAAGTGCAAAAAACAATTATACGTGTACACGATAACCATATCAATTTAATCCCTCCGATATTACTACTAACCTCACTATTACCGTGCGTATCACGGAACCGACTTCTGTTATACAACCATGAACCTATTGCTTACACCGTTTGACAATTCTTCATGAATGCCCGTAGATTCATGCTACGAGCCGAAATCGAAATACAAGACAGTTAACTAATACTGTACGCTGGTGTACAAATTATAAATTATTGCTGTTAAAAATATTCGTTTTAGCATTTTATTTTATTTTAAAATAATTTTCTGCTATTTGTGTTTCGATTCCTGTTAATTTTACTTATATAAAATTTGTATTTTTTTTCTTCTTTTACAGGTGCATATTGTAAAGAAATCATCAAACAAGTGGACCTGTAAGATTTGCAATACAAAGCAGAGCGTACAACAGGTATAGTGTGGTTTGTGGTTTTTGTTTTTTTGTATGTGCAGTTTTTTCATGTATGCAATTCTTAATTTCGATTACAAATAATGAGATTGCGGAATTCATGAGTCGTGAGTCTCTCTCTTGTCAGTTGAGTATGAGTCACATTCACTTCACACATGTAGGGTGGTTAGTGAGTGAGTAGGTAGTAGTACAGAAAAGTAGACGAGCATTTTAATAAAAAACTACGAAAGCGAAACGTCATAGTATTGTTATTATTATTATGATATGAGATATATGATGTTAGTTCCAGTCGTCGGTATATTATGTATACATACCCATCGGAATTTCAATTTCTTTGTAGGTATACGCTAAAGGTACGGGAGCTGAATGTAGAGAAATAGTGAAGCAGTTAAATCAAGCACGAGGACAAGCAGAGGAAAATCAGAGAGCTTTAACTATAGAGCAGCTTAAACAGGAAACAGCAGAAGGTGGACCTGAAGAGCACGTATATAATCATACAACAGGTTTTCCCAGTGATCAGAAACGTGCTCAGAGTGGAATCTCCATTGTACCTCCTGAGCAGTCTAAGTGGAAAGTTTTCCTTGAAGACAGTTAATCAAACAACCAAAGTGGCAAATTCAGCATCATGGGAATAATATCTAAATCCTACTTGATCGCGTATAACTTGACCTTGACAGTTGGCTGGGCCTATGTTTTGTGGCTAACTATTCAAAATCGAGCCGATTTTAAGAAGATATGGCCGATTGTTAGAATTCCACTTCAAATATTTCAAACGGCCGCTGTGTTGGAGGTAACCGTCCTTCATTTTCCATTTATAGCTATTGCATTTTCTGACAACCGCATAAATAGTTTTCATAAATATAATGTCCATGTGGATTTTCACTAACAAAAGGTGTTGTATGTCTTTGTAGATTCTTCATGCAGCAATTGGAATCGTTAAGTCAAATGTCATATTGACAACATTTCAAGTTTTCTCGCGTGTGTTTGTTGTGTGGGGAGTGCTGGAGGTGAGTCCTCCATCTACAGTATCCGTTGGTGTTCCGTTGCTGTTATTTGCTTGGGCTATTACTGAAATCATTCGATATGGATACTATTTCCTGAACCTAATTGGTCTCTCTCAACTCATTGTGTGGTTCAGGTATGTGCATTATTCGACATTAATTCGTGAATTCATTGTCAGTGTATGAAGTAGAAATAATTAAATCGAATTGAAATTACGACTAAGCAAACGAAAATTTAATATTTATTCAACAGGTACACTTTGTTTATCGCCTTGTATCCCATTGGAGTTTCTGGGGAACTCATTTGTTTGTACAACGCACTTGCATTTGTGAGAGATCGGCGAATCTGGACATATGCGATGCCCAACAAACTAAACTTTGCTTTCGACTATCACTATGCTTTACTCGGAATAGCATTGATGTACATTCCAAGTGGGTTTTTAAAATGAAAAATATGCAATATAAATACATGGTAGATTGGAATCATGTTAACTTGCTTTAATTTATAATTACAGTTTTTCCACAACTATATTTACACATGTTTGCACAAAGAAGGAAAATACTTGGCGGGGATAGCTCGAAGAAAACCAAAGCTCAATAAATTATGCAATTTTTGTAATTATGCTTCAATGTTAGTGATATTAGGTAGCCCATTGCAGAAGCCTTTTGTGTGATTCCATTTTTCATTGTCAAAATTACATAAAGAATAGGTATGCAACCAGAGAAAATTAAAACACGAGTTGTCACGTACAAGCTGGGTTCGGTTGTTTGTTGTAGGTTTATAATAATTGAGCACTGTTTTTAAATAAAATTATCCGTACGTAGATATAATTGTAAAAATGCTGCAAAGCAAAATTTTGTGGGAGAATGAGCACCCAGATTGACTATAGATCTGTTTATAAACCTACGACGTGCTCTACCTGTTTATGCATGTAAAAGTCTTTTCTCAAAGTTTGATTCATTAAAAATATATTTATTCATTTTCACATTATACAGATTGACAAATATGTAGCATGAACTATTGTTAGTGTGCATCTGGACTTGTGTTAATTGTAAACACCCATGGAAAATCTCAGAGTTCGTATGAGTAGTGAAGGGGTGTAATCAATCCCAGCGGTATGGTCAGGTGCCAGGTCAAGAACGGACGGTCATCATAATGATTAATGTTTGTTTATATGCGTTCTCTTGCTTGACGGTACGCCTAACATGTAGAAGTTACAAATGATGTATGAAGTAGTATAAGTATTTAATGTACACTGGCAATTAATAGTATTTTATTTATAAAGCATCATTCTGGGAATCTAATTCCATGTACTACCAGGACCAAAAATAGACTTTATTGATCACGACCCCGTTGTTTCATTTGAATACAAGGCAAACCAACCAAAATTCTCTGCTGAATGTTTATGTCTGTCCAACCAAATCCAACCACATATCATCCGCGATCCCTAGTTCCTTTCATCATCCTATCGGAACTTTACTTGAAGTAAGTACGGTGTTTGCGGTCCGGACCTGACAGGAGAAGTTCGAGTTTCTCTACGGTTTTTTAGTGTTTACCAGAATCCGTGTCCTTTTCCTTTGGACCTCCGTAAAGTAATTGGAGGCAAACAACCATCTGAAAATACATATTCGCCATACTTTAGACAATTCAAATATCAAAAAATATATGCCGCGGGATAGTAGTGTATAGTAGTGTCTTCTTACCACAACTACTATCAGAATGATCAGCACAAATACGGCAATAATTTTGAGGAGTAATTTAATGTCCATGTTTGATGTGTATGATGAGGATTACATAAGAGTACAGAAGGGTTAGTTCAAGGTTAACATGTACGAAACAGTCGGTCAGCGACAATTATTATTGTAGGAATAATTATGAGCAACTTAAGGATACTGGCACAGATACCGACAGACAACTACCTGCACCGTAACGAACGCTGAATATCAAGTCTGGAAATTCCTACACACTTGCCTATTTATGAGCATTATTTACTCATTCTCCGCCGAGGAGTCAGATTTTACTCATAGGCTCTCTTTACACTGCTTCGGTGTATGCATGCTAGCAATTAGTTTCGTGCTCGTGCTTAAACTAACGAAAACTTTTATCATTAAAAGAAACACTGGTGATGATAACCTACATTTGTAGCAACCACGAACTATGAAACGTACAGTATTATTATATAGTGTCATAAGCACCCTCCACTTTCCGTAGTTAGTTTTTAGATTTGATAGTATGCTTGTCTTGTCTTTTGTTTCAACGTAATATTATAGATTAGAATATAAATCTACTTTCGATTTTTGGACACATCTATACTTTTCCTTTGGAGATATATCAGAAGACATAAAGGTGTTTGATGAGTAGATATTTCCCTTCGCGTGCAATGTATACGCGTGATACTACGTAGGGGAACCACTTCCTAAGTGCATGCAACATGTGAATTTTAGGTCTACAGGAAAGAAGGCGTACATAATATATGACTCTGTCAATTCCGACATAAAACACCAATAGCCCAAATCCGGTCCGGTCGGACTGTGTCAGAGTGTCATCATTTGCGTGCAATACCGCTTGGTTGGTTTTATACCCCTTCCTTCCACCTCTATCACTCGCACTACTGCCAAAATAGTAAGCTAAGGATAAGTAAAGTAGCCGCCTGTTGCAAATAACACTTGACACAAACGAAAGTAAGCCACAATATACTATCAATGACAACTCCCGCAATCGAATAAATATAAACATGCAATCTGCAACCACAACCCTATTTTCCTACTTTTTAATCCCCCTCTATTACTGCAAATTTCGGTCACTTCTGTTGCCTCAAAAAGTACAAGTATTCTCCAGTTCCATTATTGTAATTCCTGATTCATTTACCAACATTCCTAGTGCATAATGCCAGGTACGGTTGTTTTATTACCTAGTTAGTCGACCCGTTTTGTTAGCTACATTTTCTATATCAAATGCGATAGCACATACAAAAACATTAAGAAGACTCACTCGACAATGTTCATAAATCAATTACAATGAGAAAGTAAGCTACATAGCGAATTTAATCACAGCTTTACACGCGATGTCAATATAATCGATTACACTACACTTGCCTCAAAAAACTTATACCTATACACAATGTATTCAATTCTTAATAACCACAAAAATGAGATATACGATACTTATAGTACAACAACAAGTGGGATATTCACATTATTTCTTGAAGTTCCCACATATTGAAAAAACCTAGCCACTAATAATGGCCTGGACTAATTACACAAAAACAAACCTACCTACCTAAGCTTATGATAACCGCGACGGAACGAATAATTGACTAAATACGATTTTCTACTGCATTGAAGGTTTTTTAGATTTTTTTACGATAACGGGAGTAAATAATTCCTCGTCACTATCTGAACTTGTTGCTTCACTTCTATTTGAGTTACATCTTTCGTCTTCGTCATCTTCGTGTTCATCGTCAGTTGATTCGGGGCTATCAGAATCAGAAGCCGAAGAGCTCGATAACGTTTCGGATGCTTCCCACTCCATGTCATCATCGTCACTTGGTAGGTCCATAGCCAAAAATCCCGTGGGTGGTTCTGCATACGGATTCGTAGAAGGTTTAGGCGGTTTAGGAGTTCGTTTTGTTCTACGTCGGGCAACTTCTGTGGTCTGGACTGCATTGGTTTTAAAATCTGCAGAAGTCACAGGCACTTTCATAGTAGACGGCGTTGGGTCAACAGGGTTTGAGGGTGCTTTTGCTTTAGACTGCTTAGGTTTTCTCGGGGCTGGTTTGATCGTCATAGCCGATTTAAAAACAGGACACAATCGCATAATAAAGCAAGACAAATGTTCCGTTTCAATATATGGCAATCCAATCTAGAAGACAATTCATATCATAAGCACGGTGAATTACACTGCAATGCATATTCCGCATAATCTAATCTATTACATAAATGTGAACTTACGGAAGACTTTTCTTTCAGTGATTTATAAAATTCCTTCTCTTTATTTTTGAACGATTCTAGATCGCCACCCGTTCCTTCGCGCTCACTATCCGATAGGTATCCATGTGGTACCATCCACCCTTCTTCTTCATCATCCCCTTCGGGAGCCTCTTCTTGTTCGTCAGGTTCTTCCCTATCTGAATCACCAATTTCTTCTGCATCTTCTGGCTCATCTTCCCACTCATCATCCGAGTCAAAATCGTAATCAATTTCCTGCGATATAAATGTTTCAAGGAATTGTTAAATAACAAATAGCTATAGTTATTTATTTACGAATAAGAATTCATTCTAGTCAGCAATAATGAAAATTCACCAGCTTTTTGACAATTATCCTGGCCAAACCCAACCACTTAACAACTAGCAGATTTGAAATACGTACCTCTTCACGGGCTAAAGGTCTTCTGTTGGAAGTCCTTTTAGCTTTACGCTTCCACGTCCCCCAATAAGCTGGCCTTCGATTTTCATGAAACTGAAGAAGTTTCATTCGCCATTTTACGTAACCTGATCCTGCGTCCCGACCTTCAATATTGTCATCCAGGACCTGAATTTCCTGAGAATCCTTAGAAAATCCTTTAACTTCAGTCCTACCACAACTCCTTCCTTTACATGTCTTGATGAAATCTAAATAATTATTGGAGGTGATTTTCTGGTCTGGTAGAATTTCTTCTATCTCATCCTGGTTGCGAAACAACGAAGTGAGGGTCGTCCTTTCTTCATCTGACATTTTGCGCCTGCATAATGGAGCCACTGCCATATCTGTTTTGATTTGAAATGGCAAAGGATTGAAAAGCTTATTGATTTTTTTCGCCGTAGCTTCAGGACTGGATGATGCAAGATTATTGTTCCTTTCTTCTGCCTGTTCACTAGTTGAAGTAGTACTGTCAGACGGATTACACAAATTTCCAGTGTCAATTGTTTGTACTTTAGGAGCTGACGATTTTTGAAAAAAATTCGTAAATATTTGAGCTTGTTTGGCCTTCTTTTCTTCGATCTTCATCTTTTCTCGCTCCTTTTCTTCAACTTTAAGTTTTCTTTCCTCCTCCTTCCGCTTTCTCTCTTCTTCTTTTTTCAAACGCTCTTGCTTTCTCTCCTCCTCAATCCGCTTTCTTTCTTCCTCCTTTTTGATACGTTCCTGCTTCTTTTCTTCTTCAATCCGCTTTCTCTCTTCTTCTTTCTTTTGACGCTCTGCCTTCTTTTGCTCTTCAACTCGTTTCTTATCTTCATCTGCACGACGTTTCTCTTCCTCTTTCTTGAGTCTTTCAGCTTCCTTTTGTTTTGCCTTCTCTATTTTCTCTTGTTCTCGTTTTTGCTTTTCTTCTTCAAGTTTCCTCCTTTTCTCCTGCCGTTCCTGTAAAATTACCCGAAAATACAAAGCTTTAATAACTGATTAAGATCAATTAAGCAAGGTGATTTGTCGATTGTAGGCACGCGTTTATTGTAGGGTTGACAATTATAAGTAGGTAAGGAGCAGCAGATTCTACTAACAAGACAAGACAATCTCTAATTCTTACCTTATCTCGTAAATTCTTTTCTTCTGGAGTTAATCTCTTCCGTTTCATGGCGCTTGTTGGGGTAAGTGGCTCTGGGGTTTTAAAGCAGTCTTCACTCGGTTTCTTGATTGATATGGGAGTTTTTGGTAAGCTACTGGGCGACGCCGAGCTTCCAGTCGCCGTTGGTGTTGAGTCTTCGACGTCATCAACCTCCATTGGAACTTCTCCATTAGAATTAGGTGTACCTTCTAATGGCCCCGTCGTCGCAGGCGAGTCTCCACTTGCAGCTGTTTCTGTCATCTTCAACTCTCAATCTTGAAAATCTGTCTACACACTTGTCTGGTTGGATGATTTGATGAGGTTGGGTGGGATATCAGCTGTGAACTGAAAGAAATGATTAACCAAATTCGAAACAAGTTAAAATGAGAAAAGTAGTATATTAGCAATGCTGATTGATTTTGATTAGTCACAAGTCACAAGCAACTGTAAATGTAGGGGGTGCAAGAAGTACACGTTGTAAGTACCATGAACCACGAAACCACGACTTGTGGATAATTGGCTAATTGGATGGTACAGGTTACAACAGGTACATACATAAGTACATACCAAGTCACGCCTAGGGATACTGTTAGTGGTTGGGCATGGGCTCTTTCAAAGGTTGAAGATTAATAGGCAATACGTTACGAAACGTTTACGTTACAAGTGATACCTAAGGCTGAGTATTAAATGGAGAAAAATGGAAATGATTAAACCCCGTCACTTGATCCTGAATTATTCTCCATCTGCACTCCCTCATAGAAATAGAACTACTAGGTCCCTGCAAAGATTCTCGAAAGTGGCCGTAGTCATTATTCGTAAAACTAGAAATCCGACATCCAATGTGCCATTATTGGCAATTAACTATGCATGATGGAAACGAAACGGTGACGAGCAACTGAACAACACAATTGAAACATCTCGACGCATGTGTCACATTGATGTGATGTAAGATACTGCCACTACTTGTCATATGTTATGTTCACATTTTATAACAATTTATGGACGTTTACCTGCCTGGCAAGAAACATTGCCAACCCCAGCCCACCCAGGTACTCCACCCACACCACACTCAATCCTCAAACGATTGTTTTTGTAAGCATATTTGTAGCTTCAATATTTGATTGAGAAATTACTGAAGGGAATCTTACATTTTAGAAAACAAAGGCTCATCATCAAACCAATCACCAAAATGTAAAGCTATAGTTTTTACTTTACACTTACCATCAACTCCTGACTGCTGCCTGCCTGCTGATTTGATTTGAATAATATTCTGAAGCCAAATAGTGCCCAAATTGCTGTAATGAATGAATATGAATACCTAATATTAAAATCTGGCTGGATTATTTGATGGATCCTCGGGAGGAGCGGAAATAAGAGTGATTGTTTTGTTATACATGCACACAAGTGAGTGGAGAAAGAAACAACAAAATGACATGAAACTGCATAAGCCGCAAATAGAAGCCCGCTTTGTCAGAAAGTCCTGAGACAAGGATGGATTTTGTAGATGCGTGTTACTTGTGTATGATGATGACTAGTTGACTAGTCAGTCCTGTGGACTACTCCTGTGTGGAGCTGGATGGATGGAGGTGGATTTTGTGGATAAAGGATAATGATAAAGACAGGATAAAGAGGAGCATGGACAGGATAGATATGGAATGTAGAAGCTGGAAATGGAGTAATGTGAGATGGGGAATGGTTTCATTTGGTATTATATTTGCATTTTTTGTGGTGTAGTTAGTATATTTTATGCATGCAGTATTAGGGTTAAGAAAGACAAGACACACAAAGAAGACGAGTTGTGTTACTTGAGTACAGAATTTCATATTATATACAGCCTGTCTTTTTTGTATAAAAAAGTAATCCATTGACCATTAGATGTAAGAAGCTTGTATCCTTCCTCAAAAACATGGATTCCAAATAATTAACTAATTGGACTGCAATTAACTACCTCTACTCTTTATTGAACGAACATCACCTACACCGAATTTCTGCTATTAAATGCATGTCCCGTTCCAGTTCAGTTAGTTTGTCCACAGTCGAAGCTACGTCCGTCCGCCCGCACTAACTATATGAATTGTGAGCTGCTTTTGAAATTTTGAGAAAGGAATGCATTTTATTTCATTGTTGCTTCCGATGACAGCAATAGCCACGAAAAAGACAGGCGTATGTATACCTATAACTTTCACTAGGTTCACTGAATTTAGGACCAAGTGAAACCTTTTTGATCGCTTTCTTTGTTTAGTAGACGGTAAAAATCATCATTTTCTGTCATGTCATTCATATGATACTAATATTAGTAATATTGTAAGTATAAGCAAAGTATTATTACCAGAACCAGACTAGGCAGGCATAGTTGATCTTCCTTTTTTGTGCATGTCCCCAAGTTGTGTCGAGCGAGACCACAGAACGGACACTGGTGAAAGAATCTTTGTAAAGTACTGACAAGGAAGACTATACATTTGTTATTATTGAAATGTTCCTTAACGTGGTCAGTTTATTGAATATTAATCAAACGCCGAAATGAGCATAATGCGCAAGTTGGTAACATAATAAATTCACCAAATTCTATCAAAATACGAGATAAATTGCAAATGTTATTATGTATACATTTACATTAGTATTGATTGATTATGCATTTACTATTTAACGACAAATTTCCTTTTAAATTCTATGGAAGTAAAACGAATGACAACAAACGAATGTATGGTCAAACGACTCAAACGACATTGTCAAATTAATGTCAACACGTTTGATGAATAGTGTTTCCGAAACATGGTACCGTAAGCAAACCTACTATTATGCCATACCACAGGTTTCTATGTTATAATTATAATTATGGACCCCTTCATCTTCATCCCATTTCATTTTAATAAGCGATTTTAAATTACCTATGACATGACGACCTTGTCTTGTCAAATTCAAGAGTCCATTCCAAGTAAGCCAATGCATTGCATCACTATCCATTTGCGTCTGTCCCTGTAGACAAAAACCAAACCGTGGTGATGCTGATGACATGACAAACACTTTGGTGTTATCGACACGTTCGGATTTCAACTACATACCGGGCAATGGACAATTTTATGCAAAATTTGTAACTTCTCGGCAACAGTCATTTGTCGACAACGCCTCCGGATAAAACTTTCGACTAGATAGCGTTCCTTGTGCATATTTCGTTCGTACATAGGAAACACCAGCAAGGAGGACAGGATGTGAGGAATAGCGATCGGGATGGGTGAGATGGGGAGGTGTGTTGTGTAGTGTGTAGGAAGGAGCAGCGTAGTAGTAGGCACTAGTAGGCAGTAGGAAGGTAGGTAGGCAGGCATAACAGATGAATATGGGAAACGGAAAAGTATGATTATGATGATATGATGGACCTAAACCGTGTACATATATACATATACACATAAGTACTTCATTTATACTATGAGTATTACCTATGTTGTCTTGTTCTTGTATTCGTTGTATATCACAAGAAAATACGAAAATATGCATTCGTTTCATGTTTGTTTACGACTATGACAAATACCAAAGAAAGCATAAAGTGTGGAATGTATAAAACAAAATCCCTTCTTCCTCTCTAGCTTGACTTGACTCCTCAGAAAGCGCATGTTAACAAACGCGCATAATAATATATTATCTCAATTGAATATTATTATATTATACATATTTGAATTTGTATCACTCACAGTCAGCAGTTTTGTTATTGAGTGTGTACGCTAAAGCTACTATGTATTGACTACTACTCGTTCGTGTAAACTTTTCAATTTTATTTTGTCTCTACTCATATCAGTAAGTATATCAGTATTACGAATTTGGATACTATTAATATACATAATAAAATAATATTTGTTTAGTATTCGTATTCCTGTTTTTGTGACTCGTCCTGTCGTCCTATATAGCCATTGCGCAGCAGTTGATGACTTCTTTCAATATTCAAAAGTTGCAGATTTCAGAAGCCCAATTTCGTAAGTTTTGAATTTTAAACATATGAGATTACAGGACAGGTAGAAGGTATTCAATAGTATTGTATCATCTGGGACGTCATATGTGTGTAGTAAGTAGGACCATTGAAGCCGAATCCCGAGAGCTTTTCATTCATCATTCATTCATGCAAGGAGCGAAGCCAAAACCATGCCAAACTTCTGGCTGGTTGACTGGTGACTGGTGACTGGTGACAGTGGTGACTAATTATTGAAGCCGAATCCCGAGAGCTTTTCATTCATCATTCATTCATGCAAGGAGCGAAGCCAAAACCATGCCAAACTTCTGGCTGGTTGACTGGTGACTGGTGACAGTGGTGACTGATTGCAACAGTCATTTAAGTCCAAATTGACGTTGGCACTTCCAGCTCCTCTCTGCCGTGCCCCCTCTCTCATTGTTGATCGTTTTAATAATCAAATTTTCACTCGGTTCGGGCTTTGGTTGGGACCACCCACACAGCTAGTAGGTCAAACAAACGTCAAATATGACATGACATTCACATATGACATATGGTTTACGTGTTGTGTCAGGTGTTTTGTTTATGTTGGTGGTTTGTTTAAATAGTGTTAGTGAAAGAGTTGGTGGTGATTCGGAATTCGCACTAGACAAGATAAGCATCATTTTCTCGGCAGTGGCCCTGCTAGTAAAATAGTATTTAAAATTTCTTAATTAGCTTGCGAGGGTTGACAAAATTATCACTATGCATGTGACGATCTGACGATCTATCTAGTCAGTAGTTTGATCTAGTCAGTGTTTCATGTAAATTGGATAATAAGGGTTCGTTTCGTATCATAATTTGGCTAGATGCAATCATGTAACGCTGGGCGTGCAGGTGGTGGCCATAGGTTATTTAAATGAAAATGGAATATATGTATTATTGTTATCATGTGTGTTGTATTTTGAAATAAATACATTATTGTTTTCACTTTCAAACAGGTACGCTCCTACTCCTACTGCTAACGCCCAAATGAATTGCAGTCATACTCGTCGTAACCTATAAAAACCACCCCATAACTTGATGTAAACGTTCATTCTTGTGCTCGACGATTGAAACCGGATTTTAAACTATACAAGTAGCATGCCAGTTGCTTCAGCTTCTGATTTGTCTGTTGGAAATAATTGTATCCCGTACGGAAACTCAATATCGATGGAACGACTCGAAGGAGAACTGGAAAGGGAAACATACGATCAAGTTGACAGTGGAAGTAGGCGTAATGATCCCACTGAAGCAACGCGACCTGTTTCTTCCGATTCTACGCAAACAGATTTTGACACGATAGACTCCAGGAGTGGAATAGTTGGAAGGTTAGCTATTCGAAATGGAGACGGGGTCTGCAGTAATGGTGGTACTAGCGATTCTAACGGATGCCATCAGGAAGGTATGTGATTAAAAGTAAATACTTAAATATGTCGTCTCTCTCCTTATCATGATATTGAAATTGAATTAATGTTGAATAAATCATTTCTTCCGTATAGGCGGTTTATTTTCTAATTTAATTACAATGGTGCTTCCAACGAGAAGAAAAAACGGTACCACAGATCATGAAAGCGATGAGAATTTTTGTGGTAGTCTTCATCCCGCGGCTAGAAACAGTCGTTGTGTTTCCACTCAAACGGAACAGTCTCCGGCGTATACTAGAGGTATGTCCTTATATAATATGAACCATGGATGTTTGTTTATTTATCAACTAATGAATAACCGTTTACCCGCAACATTTGCTTATATAATTTGCAGCCTATGAATTATGCTGTAAGGTAATACAAGAACTAGCACTGGAAACTCCAATTCCATCATCTGAACGTGACGAAGTGTTTGAGGCACTCTCTTGTTGTGTCTGCGAGATATTAGATAAACATTCAATTTTGTTTACCGGAATGATTCGAAGATTCGAAGTAACAAATTACAGAGTATTTACTACAATTGCAAATGAATTGTTTGAGGTACTTGTTTATAGCATTTGGAAACCATCTCATAACGTAATTTTGTGTCGCCTTTACATATGCAATTCTTCATAACTTACCTGATTATCCATTTTCAGGCTAGCTCGGACAGCTCTAATTTCAGGATAACCTGGGGCCGCATTGTTAGTTTGTTCGCATTTGCTGTAAGAGTGGCTCAAAAGTACAAAGAGGATAGCGACGATTTCAAGATAGACAGCTTGATATATTACTTATCAGATTACATTGCAAAACATTTGTTGGATTTCGTCGAGAATGACGGAGGCTGGGTAATGATGCACTAAAATACATACTCCTTAACTTCTTAGTTGGTTGCATTGAGATGAATACATTATTATGTCAGTCAGGTCAACTAACAAGAGCAAATGCTAAATTTCGATGTTCTATTTACAGGAAGGTCTAGTCAAACAGTTCCCAACTCCGGATTCCGAGGAGAAACAAATAAAGAGAGCGATGCTATGGTCTGGTTTATGTGTTGGTTTGGTTGCAACCATGTACGTATCGTCTTTTCTTTCCAAGTAACGGGCTTCAACGACGTTGTAGCCTCCTCATGCTCCATGTTCATGTTCCCCAAGTTTGTTAACAATATTCGTCATAACATAACAAGTCGTTAATGTTTGATCTTCATAATTAATAATAATTAATCATCCCATTTAAACATGTTTTATTTAAAATTAGTCTCTGATATTTCCATTGCTCGCCAAATCGTCCTTGTAATGATTGTAGCAAGATACTAAAAGAGCTAGAAAGTCTTAATGCCTTATTTGAATCAGATGCACCATTACATTTTCTATTTTTCTAATTGAACATGTCTTTCAAGTAATGCGTGTTAGTAGTTGTATGTAGTGATTGATGTCAGTATTTCTGAGATTATGGCAATTTATTTATGTAGTTGAAATTAGTAATAAGATTGTATGAATGGGTAATGGTGTTGGTGTTACAAATTACATGGAGCATATTCCTCCACGCATTCTTTACTATTTGTATAAATGCCAACTTCATAATACAACCGTAATGTAAATTCAGGTACACAAAGTACTAGAATATGGCAGACTTGCCTTCCATTCCTGCACTAACTACTGTAATGATAATAATACTAATTACAAACGGTGACAGATTATTTAACAGTACAAATATTGATATTTCCTGTCTTCATCTAGTTAATTTTGTACAGATTTTTCAGTGTTAGAATAGTCTTATGGATATATTAGCATTAGTGTAATGGAAACCGAACCTAATCAAGCAGCTTTTTGAACCAAAATTGTCGAAACCATGAAACTGAACATTATTGTAACAAACAACTGACTTAAGCTTACTGACAGATGAGATGACTATTTAGTATGATTCCATAAGTGTGCCAGAAACGGTGACCGGTTACCGGTTTGTATGAGATGAAATTTAAATATGAAGTGCAAATTTTCTCCGAACTGAAAATGGATGAATTATGTCTATGTCTGAATGTCTCTCAAAGGAATTTATGATCTGAGTGTTTCAGCACATATCAGCCATTGATGAATGGCTGGAAATTGTCTTTGGTGTTTCAGAAATAAAAAATACAACAATTTGCTTTCGTCTTTTTTTAACAAATTCCAAAAAGTTGAGGGTTATTTACTCGTGAGGGCAATTAAAACCACCTATGTTTGGTGGCACCGAAACGTTTTTGAAGTATAATTTAGTGCAATAATTCATGGGTCCAATTTTAACTTGTTCAACGATTTACAATTTACAACCGGTTTTGTTTTCGTAAGCATTTCTGCACTCGACATCGACACTCTGTTATAGTGTTAACAATATTGCCTAGGCGTAAGTGTTACTATCCTTCTGTAGTCCCATTAGTCGCAGCCAACATTGTTCTCCATCAGCATCTTAAAAGTGTATACTCTACTGCCTGTCTAGCCTTTGTGAATTACAGCCTTAATAGATTCAATATTCTGTGTACAACGAGTCTTTCAAAATTCATCCGTGTGTTCTATGCATAAACATTTTGCCGTATTAGTATTGACGAGATTTACACTTCAATTTCTAACAAAAGCAATCCAAAATGTGAACGTTAAATCCCAGTACATATGTACATATCATTGACCATTTCATGACTCCTTCGCCATAAACTTTTGATCGGGGAAAGGCTGGGAGGACGATGATTCCCTTATTGGCAATTGACCACATGCAATCAAGCCAAGCATTGCAATGCATATGCATACAAGAGTTATGATCCTTCCAGGCAAGCATGTATTTACAAAAACACTAACACGAAAGTCATGGAAAAATAATAACATTGCGTATTAAATTACAAGTCCAATTCGCTTACAGAAAGCACAAGCGAAGCCCGACGTAACTTGCTTTTTTTTACTTTTAGAGGTCTCAAATTTTTGTTCTTTATATTCTCCTCCCTGCTAAACCATATAATATCCCTTCTTGACATACCCGCTGCTATATCACATAACATATATATGATTTTATTACAGAGGAGCAACATTTAAGGAAAGTATGTTTGATGTAAGCTACCATTGGAGCCGTCATAAGTTAACAGAGCACTTCATCAAACATTCATAATGGACAATCTATGAAGCGTAGCTAGTCCATATTGGTTTTAATAATTGATTTTCTGAATTTCTGCTTTTCCTCGGCTCTGGTTGTTTTTGAGCGTGGACAATTATCGACCTGCCTGGGAAAGCACAGGCTCAGAGAAGCTTTCAAGGATAGATTGTTTTTGAAGGAAGGATCTCACATTTCCCGTACCTCAGCCCAGCATTACGCTTGTACTTTTGTTCGAACGCGATAATATGGAACATCTTTATTTAAATCACTTGGTGTAGTAATAATGGAGGCCAACAAGAAGAACCACTGTTTGGAGAATTTTTAAGATCGCGTGAAAATAACTAATTTAAAGCCCGTTTTTTCACGTGTGTTTTCTTCCTTTAGAGTATGCATTTTCGCAGTGTACTTTCACTTTTCAGAACATGTTTGGTGGGGAGTGTTTGAATATTTTCAAAATCCAAATTTTAATAGCATGTAGCACTAACTCTGTCCCATTCGAGTGGGATAAAAAAGCAAATAGGATAAAACATGTTAGATCACGGAAGCGTCTCTTCATCTGGTGGACGTATGTGGTGCTAATTTTGTTGTATACGAGATTTGTGTTGTTACGTTTAGTTCAAACTAGTCCTCACGTAAATATCCATGCCAGGCTTTTACATTTTGGGTGGCTGGTTGCGTACATGGCATCTAGTCAAATTCATCTGCTTTCGGTTATGAGGAGGAATGAAATTATTCTTTTAATTAACGGGTTGATTGAGTTCGAGAATTTAAATGTGCGAGGTAAGAAGGACTAGCTATTAATTTGAGTTGACATATCTATTTTCATTGCTTCATTAACTCATAGGCGCAATAATATTGCACACTGTCTTCTAAAAACATTTTTTGTTTAACGCTTCGTTCTTTTTTTAGAGGAGTATCTGCCGCAAGAGTTGAGGGATGAACGGAACAAAGGAAGATGGTTTTTGTGGTTTGGGGTTATATGTTCCTTTGGGTTTCCTATTTTGACATCGCTTCCCGTCTGGTTTCTACCGTGCAGTCCTCAGTTTCCCAGTTCATTGCTTTTAGACTGTCCTGTAATTAACGACGATTTTACGTACCTGCAATTTCTACTGAAGATTCCTTTTATAGCGCTGGAGATGTTACTGATTGCTTTGTCAACTCATGCTGCTTATGTATACCTGACTTTACTGATTTTCTCGCCAACTTCGTTTGACATTTATGTCAAACAAGTAAGGTAGGATAAATAATGCATACTTTTGTAATAATAGTAAATTGTTTTCCTTTTTCCTTCCTGTGCACTATTTGTACAGGTTACTCCTTTTAATCACTTTTCATTAGTTTTACTTGTCGTGATATTATCGTTATTTTGCATTTACTTTTTAGTGGTCCACTGCCGATTCTCAACGTGGAGTATGAGATCAAAAGACGCTGCCTAATTTATAGACAAATCCAAATTCTCCATAAACTTTATCATGAAATATTTCAATACAATTGGCTTCCAGGATTAGAAGCTCAACTCTGTGTTCTAGTAACACTTGGACTTTATGGAATGGTTGACCTGAAGGGAGTAATAGAGATGCCTGGCTATTTGTGCTTCCCTGCACTTGTTACAACCGGATGGATTGTCATATCGTACCTGTTTAGAATGGCTGATGATTGTTATGATTCATCGGACAAATTAATCACGTCGTGGCATCAAATGAGAAACGAAATTGTGCCTAAATTCCAGGAAAGATGGATTCGAAAATTTTCACAGTCTTGTGAAAGATTAACAATCCGAGTGGGCTCTTGGCATTTCATGAATAACCGAATGATTCTAATCCTTTTGTCATTTTGTATTGAGCATGCAATATCTCTTATAATACTTTTGTGACGATTGTGAATAACTAGAAAAATACATGCCAATGTAGTGGTAGAATTCGATATTAATACTCAGTGAAGAACAAAGATCAATAGTCATGGCCATAAAAATCCTTAGGATCCTTAGTATACGTATTTTCTACTGTCTAAATATTATCTATTTGTATGAGAATCTTATTTATTTTATTTCATGAGAAACATGCCTAGTTTAGTTTAAACATTTGCCATGTATGAATGTACATGGAAGGACTTATACATAACATACCTGAGTTTATATACGTACAGAGAGACTACAGTTGTATTATATATTTTGCAAATTAATAAAAATTATATGCATGCATGAGCATTTTTAATCACTATTACATGCGAGCATGCGATGCGACTATAAACGTGCGGCGGGTTTGTGCAAGCAGGATTTCTGAGGAATTTATATCGTGGATAATACTGCAAACTGCTTCTTTTGTTTCAATCTATCCATTCTATATGAATTAAAAATTAAATTCCGTCTCAAGGCATCGGTAGATCACATATATATATGTGCGGAGACATGTATTATAATATAGTGTTCCCCAATTCCCATTCTACATATTTGTGGGACATTTGGTATCGATTTTAACTACCAACTCGTCGATATAAGTCGAATTGTGAGAAAAATAGGCTTTTGTTTTTGCGGAAAGGCTGGCGAAAACTTAAGCATGCGACGGGTATTCATGTATTAATGCAATATACACTATTAATATACACAGGATACAATACCAAATTCGCTATCAATATTTTATTTCCATCTGCCTACTTTCTTATTGAGCACGGCCAGCTTACCCTAGAAATTTTGCTGCAATTCGGACTCGACTAAAACTCACAACAATGAATGAAGGCGATAACATCATATCAGGAGCAAGGCGAGTAAGGTTTTCACCAGCTTTCATATTCCAAATTACTGGTAATCATAATCATATAGAAAATCAGAATGTATACCGATCCCATATTAATGTGTTGTGTGGAGTCTTGCAAGTTTCGTGCTTTTATCAGGAAATGATTCGGATAAAAAAGCTTCGCTTGTGCTCAACCTTCACTTCTATACGTACGCTTCCCATTTATCATAAGTGATACGAAGCAGAACCATGATAAATTTAAAAATGATTAAATTTCTGATCACACGTTCAATATTAGACAACTTTCCCGAGAACTATCAGAAACTAGCCGCTGTCTCTGTAATTGAATTATGAATTGTTAATGAAAGATATATGTTTATTGATGGGGTATGGTACAACTGACACAGATTACCCTTCAAATCGAAGTTCACGTGTGTTTTGTCACTCACCGAATCGGTTTCATGTAAAATAAAATAGTATCAGTCAAACCATGTCGTTTAAATTGATAAGCAGTTATTTAAAAATTTTAATTTCAAAAATACAAATTTCTCGTTGTTATATCGTCTCTAGATTTTAGATATCCGTTATTCGAAATAATGAGGAGCAGAAGTGGCTGTTTGCAGACTAGATGCTCCATGAAAACGAATGTGCCATGTACAAAATGAGCAAGAACAAACAAATGTACACGTAGCTATATTTCATTTAAATAGTACTAAAAACGGTATTTTGTAGGGTAATGGCGGTTACAGATAGCCTTGCAACTTTCCCAATGATCATTATTAGAATGAAATACCCCCTCCAATTCCAAACCACGCACGTCCCCAAATATAACACTTTCTGTTATGTTACTGAACGTACAAAATCCATTAAGCGCATCTATAACGTAAGGGAAGCGTGTAATAGTCTGAGCGAGCGAAGTACCTTAATAATGCATTGATTTGTGAGTTATACTTTGTAGTTAATCATCAACCAGGGCATTCGTCATAAGCTTACATACTTATAGCGCAACTTGCAAAATTTATGATATCTGTGATAATCTCTGTATGGGATCCGCCATGGTCCTCGTGAAAGTATGGCCCAGGCCCAACTCGCTCCACGGTTTTATAGCAACTTATCAATAAGTGTGTACCTCTTAAGTTTGTTGAGCTGCGTTTACGTGTTTCGTTATAATTATGAGAGATAATAAATGTCGAAATCCGGAACTCGCCGCAACCGCGACGCTGATATGTAGTTACTCGGAAATTATGTAGTGGTGTCCCCCGACTTAACATTGGAAGCTATTTCCCTGATATCCCTTTTAGGCTCCGCATTAAAATGAAAAATAACCTTTTAAACTTCGAAATCTTATTGCAAACATCAGGTAATAATGCTAACTTGCAAAAGTTATTATTATTAGTTTTCATTAAATACTTTTTCCTTCAAAACTCCTAAACGTAAGGTTGAATGCATTGCCAATGTTCCTACTCTGTATATTATCCATTTTAAAGTTTTGCACACCGAAGTTTTGTGCCCGACAACAACTTAAACCAGTCTAATGAAATTACCGCAATACACATTTGCAACCAGATTTTTCTGTTATTAGCTTGATGCTTCTACCTATCTACCTTCATAATCGCAGAAACACTTGTCTGGTTTGCTAACACAGACTGATGTAATTGCAAGTTTACCCTTCTTATTGAGTAGATTGTTACAAACATCCGAAGCGAAAGTTGGCTAGAACGTTAGTCCTACCCCTACCCTCCAAGTACAAACAAAAAAGTACAAAAAAATATTTTACTGCGATTTTGTCTTATTGCATGATCTTTGCTATTTATCCGGTTGATTAATTAAGTTAAAGTTAGACTGCACACATTACATGCATGAATTGAACTCGTGCACGCCCCCACAACGTTACAACCGAACCTTGCTTCACATACATGCACATTACAACTACAACAACCTTACCTGACGCCAGTGAGAACTAATATAACTAATTTATACACACTGACGACCGCAGACAGGGGACAAAAGTACTATTTTTTGTTTTATGAACCGTAACTTTAATGCAAGCTTGACATTAAAAAGCAACTATTAATCACAAGTAATTTATCACGTTACTGTTAATTCCTACTTTTCACGTACACTATACATTACCAAAATGTAAAAATCGATCGCAATAATGGTGAACTTTGCCTTAAGCAAAAGCAATAGCTGTCAACAGATTTTTTCAATGCTGAAGCAATAGTTAGTGTTGTATGTACCACCTACCACCTCTAGTATAAAATACAAAATGTCATTTTTATACTGTAACCTTAATTGTTAGTCCTGTTAAGTAGATGTCGTAATTTTAAACTAATTGCTAGTGTAACTGCTCTTTGTATGAAATCTAGAGCATGGATTAAGCATACAAATTAATGCAGGTGAATTGTAAGCTGAGGAGTTGTACTTGTTAATCCAGAAACATATTCGATAATTGCTTTGTAAAATGCAATTAGGTAATAAAAATCTTTGGTCGAGTTCAAGATATTATGTTACCTTTATAAATATAAAAATGATACTACAGAAAGTCGTTTTATGACATGACGAAGTATGAAATGTCATTTGTTTTTATTACCGTGCCGTGAACAGACAAGAAAGAAAATTTTGAAAATGCATTGTTTTATATTAGAGGCGAGTTCAGTGAGCCTGATGAACATATTCACTATTCACAATGCATTTTTTAAATCCCAAGTACATACTTAATATTTAGCGAAACTTGTCCAATGTCATAATTATTGTACTTGGTTTGTTTTGCTCTAAAAATCTGAATAATATAAAATATATTCGATCTCACCTTCGGATGTGTAAACTAGTTAGTGCATATTTGGTGTTAGCCTATAAGAAAGCTCCTACAATTCAACATACATTTGCTTTTCACAACCTACAAACTCCAAAAAGAGAAAAAATAATTCGCCATCAATGCAATGTCACCAATACATTATACTATACCTACGCAAAATTCTAAACTGTTTAGAATTGTTAGATCTGAATGAAGCTTGCGTTTTTGTATCAATTAATTTGAGACTATACATGCATACTCATTGTCAGTAATATGGAATTGTTTCCTTACGTGATAGTAAAATATCTCATGAATTATGCATGTTAATCTAATTGCCTAAATAAAATCGATTAGCCTTTGCCTTTATTTTGCTCACTGCTCTGATTTCGATTTATTCAGTGTCATTGAAAGTGTTTGGTTGATCAGACCTTCTACGAAATTTGCATACCACCGTTATTCTCCAAACCGGAAAACGGCCCAAGTATACAATAGATTTACGGTAATCTTCTCTCTGTAATTTTATAGACCGATAATTTTCTCGTGGAGGAATAACATACAGTTTGGTCCCTGCATAGCATTGTATCTATACGCTATGCATCTACGTACGCTATTGAATTTCCTAAAAGTTACATCAACGAGTCACCCACCACCAACCCATATTATACATACCCTTTTCCGCAGAATGCAATGCACACTATAATTATGTAGGTAGTTTTGCATGGACAAGAAAATTATATATGAAATGCAAATTCAATAAATCATGGTAATAATCGTATTGACAGCTACAATACCATATTATTTTAGTGACACCAAGTTTTGCGATATCGAATATCCAGCTTAATATAGGGTGCTAACTTTTGTTGGACTGCAGAAAACAGGCCTCGAAATTCGCCAAGAGTTAATAGAGCCTGTGCAAAAAGTGGTAGTGAAGCAAGCCATGCCCTTTCGGTGCCCTCGTTGATCATTAGGACGAACAACTCTTGGACTTTTAAGAAGTACTATCAAAGGCAGGCAATATATATATTGCGCACAGTTATTTTACCTAGGTCATTAAAACCTGATATCGTGTGTATCGGACACAATGTGTGCGTGTGTTTATATGAGTTGGCGGAAGCTAATACTATACGACATCACGTCTGAATAGCAAAAATGTCATTGAAAATATATAGCATCCAAAAAAAATCCGTTGGAGGCAGTGTCAAGTATAAGTAGCCGTATGTGGTAATGTCTTTGGATGGATAAATGATAAAATTGCATTGTTGTCTCACAGTTAGACTCATGCTTAACAAAAATGCTAAATGCGGCGCGATGTGTGTGATTGGCTAAATGGAGGCGTTTCTTTGGGTTATAAGTTCAACTTGATAACTTGAAAACAACAATAAAACTCCAAATCAATCACATGTTTTGAATATTATAAGATTGTAAACTCGATACAGGTATGCAGTTAAATGTATATAACATGTCCTTACAATTAGATTTTATTATCTTTGCAGAAGTGAAGTAGCATGTTGAGCAGCGAGTATTATTACTATTTTGGCAGCTACCAAGGCTATTAGGCTTCTGCTACAATTCTGCTCTGTCTGGCTTTGGTGTTTATGCATTTTTGTTCTTTTAGTCCAATTAACAAGAGAATATTACTGGGCAGAGAATACTGCAGTGTGATCAAAGAAGTGCAATTTAGAGAACTTTAAAAGTAATTCTACAATAAATATAGGCAGATTATTAAGGAAGTGTTTTGTTCTATATGTTGTTCTAGTTGAAACAGCAATGAATTTCTGGCGGAAGGGGTAGGACACGCCTTGATATCTTGATATTGTCCGATTTCAGTCGAATCAATGGCATAAAGTGTCACCAGGAAGTGAGCTGAATGTTAAATAGTAGTATATATAATAATATATCGGTATGCATGCACTTCCACTTCCAGTATCCACGAATCAATACGAAAAAAATATGAATTACCATATAATATTTGCCGAGTATGGACAAATCATTAAATCTTCAACCCAACCGTATATGACTTATATATTATGGGTTCCATAATATAATAATATGGTAGGGTTACTTATATGAATACAAAATTATATTATCATACGCTGACATTCAGAATATAGTTTTTTTCAAGTGCGGTAGCTGACGTGTTTATGGGGACGTTGGCGTTACGGTTCCGTTATATGATTTACTGTCCTCGGTCGGGTGGTGCAAGTTTTTAGTCTATTGCCTGCTACCTTTGCTGTCAGTGCAACACTATGAGCGTCCATTACTACGTTCTAGTTCTGGATAATATATCATCCTTTTACCTTTACTCCTTCGTATGCGATTTCTGGTTAATTTATGTTTAGGATATTTCAATCTTCAATTTTAATCTACTTAAGACAAAAAATGCAGGCTATCTCCAGCTCACCTCGTTTCGAGTAAGCTTTTATTTATAAGGTTTCTGTAATAAATCTAAATACATATGCACTCGATGCATTTCTATAAATCTTAAAACGCATCACGGGAAATTGCAAATATTCAAATGAAAATAGTATGCTACTTTGCAGTAGAAAGAAATGTCAAAAGCTCTACTGTATTGAAATGCATGGCTATGACCAAATTGAAGCCTTCATTTTTCCTTGGCTTCTCTGCTGAGTCAAATTCCAAATCTGAGTCATTATCTTTGCTTTAAACTGCTAATCCCTACTTTAAACCTTGATAATGGTGTTATTGTAGCTGAATCATTATAGCTCATTGTTACCAATTCACGACTCAGCAGAGTGACATTGTTTTCGAAGACAATTGCAAATAAAATCTAGTATTAATTAGGTACTCCTGAATTTAGTAATTCACTTCAACGGCAGCTCGGACGACAATCAGATTATGCAATTATTTGATTGAAATTCACGCACCATCCCTTTACTAAAGAATTCCCTGTCCTGCTGCTCTATCCCTATCCCATCACTTTTAGCTGAACTAAATTGTTTGACAACACAAAGGCCACTAGTGTATATTTAAATACAAATTAAGGTCATCCGCATGATCTTTTCTTGAACGAACGTAATGAAACCGAATAAATGCTTAATCACACAGTGTTCATGCATCCTAAATACACGCCAAAATCAATGGATACTACTACGATGTGGAGATTAGCATCTGAAGCTGATTTTCTATTTCACATGAGCAGCAAAGATGAAAATATTATGCATGCATCACCTCAATAGTAATAAGGATGCTGCCGTTGTAATATTTAATTCCTTACAGTTTAATAATTGTTCAGAGCCATATCTCTGGAAGGCCAACACCTTGATAATCCAGATCATTCATTGACTGACTTCTAATTATATGTTCGAGGCGAAGGGAGGCTGAAGGGATTTGCATGAGTAACACGTGCACACTTGACAATTTATAATGTGATTATCCTATTTGCAAAATTGTCACTCCAATGCTGCCATACAACCAATGATGCAGAGGGAATCTTGGAATAAAAAATTCTAGATATTATGCGTGACGAAGTGTGATGACTTTATTTGGATTATTTTGTACCTATTTTGACCAAACCGTTACAAAGATATAATATCACGCCAATCACACGATGATCTCATACCGCAACGCAACCGTCGTCGTCGTACATCACACATCACATAAATATTATTGTACTTCTTGTCTGGCGTATTCGAATTTGTAACGCTTTATACAGTTGGATTGTAAGACGTAGTAAAGGTAGCCCTGCCCCTACCTTCATAAAATAAATGTTCCTGAATTATTTGCATAAAGTAAAAATGCTCATTGCACTCATGCACCACAAAAGTAGTAGTAGTAGAGTAATCTTTCTCTCTCATTGTCAGTTAGGAAGTTGTAAGTGGAGAACTAGTGCAGTCAAATTGACCATAGTGCTACTATTTGGTCATCATCATCATTAGAAGTCAAACTTGTCGCAGATATTGGATGATACACTTTAGCGTGTGCTACAATTGTGCGTAGCAAAAGGAGCAAATCATCAACCTACATTTTTAATGGGGCTCCTTATTACATATATATGATTTGATAATGACGTGGATGGTTGCTGCTGTTGTGTTGCGTATCAAGAACAAGTTTCCTAACTTGATTCTCTCGCAAGACAAAATATTTTGCGACAAAGGGCAGAGATTGTGTACTCTGATAAAAAAAAGTGTGTTCCTTCCGGTGACTCGGCTGCAAGCACTCACATCAACGGCAAAATGCACTACTGTGTCAAATTCACATTCCTTTTTCGATGCATTTTGAGAAACGGATCCGCGTAAAAAGTGCTCATCTTTGGATACATATACATATACCCCACACGGTTGTTTATGACTGTCTTTTGTAATTAGTGAATTGCTTCCGGCTTTTAAAAATTATAATAAGATCCGACAAACGGGCAAATCTTTTAGCTAGAAAACTTCACAAGTCGTAAATAGTTGTGTAAATCTCAATACAAATCATAATATAATATTCCTTGCCCAAGAAATCATAATAATTACACATTTCCGTATAAATACCTCCGGGGCACTTTGAGCTCCCTTACGTTTCATCAATGTGCTTTTGGCATTCATTTCACGTGGATTTATGATATCTTGTAGACAAGCTACTGTGCAACTGTATGGAATCGTATGGAAGCCCGTGTGTATTATTGTTGCAACTCAAATGTGTCGAAAACATGTCAACAAAAATATGGTATACACACAGGTATTCTTGGAGTTTTGCAGAAGTTGTAATATTTCACAACTCACGGAAAATACCTATACCATACTCCTTACGATTCATCTTGCAAGCAACTGGATGATTTACCCAACCAAATTGATTTCAACATGAACTCATTCCTGAATTAATTTTCAAATCAGGTCTTTTCGCAAAGTGGCTGGGTCATCATGCTATGCGAAAACTTGTATATGATTGAGCTAAAAAGAAAAATTCAAACATTCTGCATAGCTCATTGACTTCATTGGGCATGAGTAGTGGAGGGTACACTTTTGCTAAAGCTACTTGCCCACATTTGCTCCATTTTTATTATTATGCATCTATCTACCAGTCAGGCAAGAATTTTTCGTACTTACTGATTCCCTGTTGCGTAATCTTCTGTTGTCACAAATCATCGTTATGTACACTCATCTACTATACATCTATATCTACATGTTGGTTATTGTGTTAATCAGCAATCATAATAACCTCCCATGTCATATCGTTTTCAAAAGGTAAAGATGAGCGCGAAAGGTCTGCCACTAAGAAAGAAGGCATCATCAATAACTTCGTAGTATGTACTTATGCCAGCAAACAGGTATTGTTTAGACAGTCACAGATTAATAGCTATAAGTGAATTAATAAGTAATCATAATTGGCAAATAACTTTATCTCATGTAAAATAAACTACAATGCAGTCACAAGGAAATTGCTGATGGTGGGGTTTAAAGTTGCGGAATTTGTTGTGCAGGCAGAGATTTTCGTTGATAAACGAGCTCGATTGGGTGCCGGATTGGTAATTGGAAATAGGTCAATTACTCTCAAACAAGGCAAATCCGTTATCCGTGTCTGACTCAATCGACTGATTCGACGGAATACCTGGGTATTTTGAGACAAACGGACAAACAAGGAGAATGCATAGCTTCTTCCATTTCCCCCTTTCCACCTTAATCGCTTGATTTGATGTACATGTTGGAGCGCACGACGACGACGACGAACGAGGTGTAACACGTAATATTTTAAATAGTTTTTTGAGGATGAAAACGAAATTGCAAATTCTTCTCTGCCACCATGTTGAATGAATATGAATGATCCCAAAGGAGCCAAAAATCTGATCGATTTTCGAAGTGCAATTTCGTGTTCTGTGTACTATAGAGCCTTACTAGTGAAATGCATTGTTTGCTAGCTATTCTTTTAGATCATCTCACATCACCAGAAGAATTTTGTTGCAAAAGCCACCCTTCACCTTACTGGCATAACAATGCAGTGTGTGCAGGTAGTTCAATGAAGTAGGAGAATATGACGGCTTGTTTTAAGGGCGTATTTCACATTTTCAACAATACGCTTAATCGGTCATTTTTTTTTTACTTTTCATTGAAACCTTTTAACAATTGATTAATCCAAAATCTATCCTTAATTGATATATGGTGCAGCAGCAATCATATAATCAAATCACATCATTTTCCTTGGGGCTCATCGATTGTTGAAAATTGCTAGGTGTGATCCTACGGTTTCGTGCTGGTGGTGGAGATAGTGAGTCTAGAAAATGGAGCCTCGCTAAATCGCATCACACTCACTCCATTGTTTACATAATGCAACATTGCACATTTGTTACATTTAAAGCCAAGAAAGTATATTCGAATGCAAAAATTTTTGGGCTGGTTTTTAGCACTCACTCTTTTCCATTGTTACGAATAAAAGGGAAAGGGATGGTCGATAGAATGTAACGATAAATGGAGTAAGACTTTTTGATGATGATGATGGTGATGATGATTATATCAAGAATGGAACAGTCTCAAAGTTCTCCCATTCATTGTTTATCGCCTGTCCAAGGAATATCTTGATGATGCTGTTGTGTCCCGTGGACGTTTATACAATCGATTAAGTAGTTGGATTAAAGTCTTGGGATGTTTCAAAGGAGCAACCCAACTCGCACCATGTATTATAATTGTTATAATTTAGTACATTTATCTTCTATTTGTGGGCACGGGCACACTATACAATCGACTGGTTTCAAGACAAAATACATTTTATACAAAAGTACAACTTTAGCACGAATGATACGTACAAAAGACTTGTATGATTATTTGATACAGATTCCCATGTACCCTATTATCCCGCGTAGTACCACACCACTACATCCATTTTGCACCATTTTCTATCAAGAAACTGAAGCAAAGATTTATAATCTAACAGGTAGTCTTCGTAATAGATCCTACAAGTGGGGAGAATCGAAAGAAATAGACTATGCAAAAGCGATTATTAGAAGAGTGCATCATATTATTGTCGTGATTACATTTGCATGTGCGTACTGACTGACACCACACCAAAAGGATATGTGAATATTATAGTAGCATGCATAACAAGAGCTCTGTTGAGGATAACTGACAAGAGGTTGCTTATGCTGATTACGCGAGCTATGCTGCACTTTATTATTAAACGTCTCGGAGGTGCTGGCTGCTTTTAGTGCTTTTAGCTTTAGGATTTTGTGCAGCAGCGCAGCAGCAGGAGCATCAACGTTAGTAATAGTAGTAACAGGGCTGTTGTTGAATGAAAAATAAAGTGGAAACGTAGGAGAAGTCCCTTCGAATAAATGAATGCATCTTTGAAGGAATCGAATGCCTTGTGTATTGTACGCAATGGAGTATGCAGGATGATTATATTTGATGAGGATATCTTATTCTTTTAGTTTGGTATATAAATGCAGAAGACAGAATGTAGAAATCGGTCAGTGCACATAGACTACCCCTTTGAGAAAGTTAGCCCCTTTCCGTTTACCTTCGTATAATATATTGTATGAGAATCATCTTAACCATTGCATTGTATGTATTGCCTATTTCACGCATACACTACCGCACATATTAATAGCTTAGTTTTATATAATTGACGAGCTGCAAGGACCTCTCAGATCAAATCCTAGTGCTGGAGGAGTAGTGCATAGTCGAGAGTTGGGAGAGGATTTTCAGTTTCATTTTAGCAGTTGGTGACAAGAGTTGTTAGTAATTTTCATGTGAGAGAAGGAACCCGCAATACCGCATCATCACAGTGCCAACAATTTCGCGAGCCTACTCCGGAAGAAGTCAAGGGTCCGGTTAACGGACGCATAAAAAAAGTTATATACTACTTCGTGTGAGTTCCACGGACAATTAAAACACCTGGAAAAATGTACAAGGCAGTGGTTGCCGTTCTTTTAGTAGCACATACAGGTAAGCGTATACAAATAAAAATCCTTGCCTTTTACCTGAAATTTTTAGTAGATCTATCGATCCAACAACCCACACAAAACATGTGGAAGCAAAAATGGTCATTTTGTAAAAACACGGATTATTTTGGCATAAATTGCAAACTTCTGGCAGACAGGGAAAAAGTGTTTACTCCCTGTGTTACAGGTAGTTAGTTTCTTTTGTTCTGGGACTTTTCAATAAGCCCTCGGATATATACTTTCATTTATTGCACAGCTCCTAAATTAAATCTCTAATTGCTCATTTTCATTTAAAAAAGAAAAGAAAAACGCTTATTGCTCCAATGCAATCCACACCGTGAATTTTCTCCCTTTTCGAACACTTCGTTTTTGAAAAGTGCAAGTTTGTATTTATTGATTATCTGCTCAGGCGTGGTAATCAGTATAATTTTTCTCGATTCAGTAGGCATGAAGTATTTTAAAAACTGAAGCGCAACAAAGCATAAATTGCTGATTTGAAGTAAGCAAAAGCACGCAGGCCTGCATTTATTTTTAGTGTCATCACCAATATATACCCACCAGACATGTACACACGTATCTCCTTTCTTGTTCACTCACTCATCATCAGCTTTATCTGCGCATCTTACTTACATGAATAAATGGGAGCTTCGAATTAAGATAGCCATTCACGGTATGTCTTAATTATCTTGTATCAGAAATCCAAAAGATAACACGCGCTGCTGCTACAAGTGTTGAAGCTTCACATGCTTCCACTTTCATTTTGAAACTGACTTGTAAAATAAAATAAAATAATAATGCGCTCAGGTGAACCAATTAAAATGTTCACGTTTTAAATTTAGCGTAAATTAAAAACTGGACACGACGCCGCGTCAGCGAAGCGTCAGGAAAGTCGAAATATTACTATTGCACGTGTTGCTTGTTTGTAGTAGCATATCAACAAGAGGATTTTTTCCTAAGAAAATGTGATTTAATGCTAGCCAGCCCACCGTGTACCAGACCAGGAGTACGCAGTGAAAATCCCATTATTACTTTATTTTTTTAAAAAACTTATTTCACTTTCATGCGCCCACAAAATTGCCTTGCATTAAAAAAATCCTGCTGTAATCCCTTTATGACAACTACTATGCAAAAGGGGAAAACATTTTCTCCTCAAATTAGCTACGCATTCAGTGTTCACACGACACTTAAAATAATGTCATTGTTGTGTTGTCGCGTCGGGTTCGAAATGGAATGTGAAATGAGTGTATTACTTCATTTCATTTTTTGCCTGACTACTTGAGCACCCACTCGCTACTGTCAACAGCTAGAGCTAGACCATTATTATTACGCGATGTTTGAATAGGACAGCAGCTCAGAGCACACGTGAAAATACGGATACACACGACGACATGTGATGATGACGCAGGCACTATATAGCCACGAACGACGACATTACCTTCGCTGATTTAAACCTGACCAAGAGAAACTTGAATACCGCAACGCAACACATCAAGATCAGCCATTCTTAAGTTAATAGGCATGAAACGGACATTGTGTGCGAGTAAATTGATTTCTTTTCAATCCCATTTTGAGCATTAAAGAGTTTTTTTCCCCTTCTTCATTCGCATATCAGCAAGGGAAAACATTTTGAAGGGTATTTAGTATTTCTAATAAAAAGTAATTCAAGTAGAAGAGCAAATTTTTGTATTAATACCTATACAAAGTTGGATAAAAAGCGAAATGATTTTTTTGAGCATGTATGTGTGCAAAGTAGATCTTGTACTTTTTATTTCACTTGATCGGACTTTATGTATTAAGATTCGCGTCTGCTACGCGCTGACTCATAAGTCTGCCTTATTTTTGATCAAATCAGCGATAATATTATGCTTTTCATTCACAGATCCAAGTGTACCATCTATTTTAAAACTTTTATTGAAGTAGGTTTTTCGAGATCCGTGTAGCTGAACGAGCACTACATATATATTATCTACATGTGGTTTTGAAAATGCAAGGATCAAACCGCAAATCACTAAAAAACTCTTTTTACACAGTTGTACGTAACGAGAAGTAACGTATTCGCAGGACTCAAAATATCCTGTAATTTTAAAAGATAAGTGTAATAGAACAGCAGCATCAGCATATATGGGTTTTTTTGTTAGAAAGAGAGAAATGGGAAAAAAATCAAATTTGAATTACATGATTATACTCTGATACAGATTGAAACAAAAGATAACTAGCAACTATGTCGATTGATATGCAAATCTAATATCATTGTTGTTTGTTTAGTACGCTCACTTAGCCCTTCGGCTAGTTGTAAAAAAGTTAGCGCCATCGATATAATATCTTTTTTAAGCAACCTTGTTTCTCTGTTTTATCCCGATTAACTCGGTCTACATACAAAAGCAGATGAATGTACATTAAAATTGGTAAAAAGCCGTGTGTATGTATAGGGCTATTTACTCCAACGTGTGTATTTTTTTTCATTCTCAAAATAAAAAAATGTAAGTGTATAATTTTATTGAAAGATTTAGACTACACTCTGCTCTGGCTGATGATGATGACAGGGGAAAAAAATTGAACATGAGAGTAAGAAGGAAACTGGGTCGATGATTGAACAACCGTATCGGTTCTCCTAATAACAATGAAATTGATTTTTTTTCTTCAATATACACAAATACACACACATCAACTCATTTTTTGTGTGTGATCTATGCTACCGCTGCTATGTGAGAGAGTGTACGTATTTTTTTGTGTGTGCAAAACTAGCCGGTTTGTTGTTCCTCATACTATTCAAAAGAGTTGAAATTTAAAGGTTTTGCTTGTCATTGATGCCTAGGCGTTATTATAAACTCGTTGAGTGGCTATGTGTTCAGATATATCCACACAATTGATGAAAACTCGTGCTGCATGCATAAATAGGTTCAAGTGCACCTGATTCAGGCAGGATTCAAGATGCTTGCATGATTGGTAGGTACATATGCTGTAAGTGCGCAGGCGACTTTTTGAAGGGCTACCTACACACAGCAATCTATTAATAGCGGCCAAAACATTTTATGGGAAATTGTTTCAATTAGGTTAAGTTTCATGCCACATTTGCTCGCGTTCTTGAGCGTTTTTGCAGTAGAGTTCTTGCTTTTTGGCTTCAGAGATAAAATTTGCATTGTTTTATACACCCCAAAGCAAAGGGGCACGATGCAGTGCACAAATTATTTTTCCAAGAAGTCAACGTGCCCCATGGGAATGGGATCTTCTCAAGGGTAAAATGCTTGTGTTTTTTCACTCTCCTTTTTGTGTTTACTAAACCCCTCTTTATGCATGCATCATTCATTCATGTTCGTTTTTGTGTGTGCATGTAGCTCACCAACATATTTCATTTTTTTTCTCATGGTGTGCAACAAATTTGATTCAAGTATGTGTTGTACTACTCAAGTGTGGCGCGTGTGTGGTTGGGCTAGATTTCAGTTTCTAAATTAACTTCTCTTCAATGAGCACACCAGAAACGATTTTAATCGATGGTGCAACCAATTTAAAGTTAGCATGACTTATCATATATTCTTTTTTTTTACTTTGCATCCTCATTTAAAACAGAAGGCTGCTAGGAAGATCCTTGCCAGCTCAAAAACACTATAAACCTCTGTCAATGTCAGCTCGCATTTTGTGTGAATTCCGCTCTGAAAATTGTTGACTTGGAGTTGGAGCACATTAGCAAATGAGCTTTCCCTTACTTCAAATTGTTTACGAAAAGTTTCAAGGACACGGAAAGGGGCGAGACGCAAATGCATATCGTCGTTCGTGTCGACCACGCCGTCGCACATCCGTCTATTTTTAAAATTCCAGAACCTGGAAAACTGGTTTTTGACCCAAGGCTAAAGTCTACTCGAGTCTCGTTTGCATAAAAGTGCTTATATAACAACACACTGTCTGTCTGAGAGTGGCGGACTGGGTGTGGATATCTCTCACCTGAAACCGTATAGTCCGTCGTACGCGTACACCCGTTCGAGACAGCTAGCTAGCGTTAGCACTAATAGCAAAAGGATAAATGATTTTTCATTCAGATTTGAAGGTTTTGTTTGTGCCTTGTGCTCACACAAGATACCATTTATTACTTCAAGGATTAAAGCTGAAAGGAGATAACGGAGGAGAGCACTATCCCTCGGACAATGTTTTGTGTCGAGATCGTTTATAAATAGTGCTTAAAAGTGAATGTAAACTTTGCGCACAGCAAGCTCACAGGCGGTCTGTCATCCTCTGTCAAGAGAATAATAATGCATTTACTCAGGTAGTTCCTTAACGGCTCCTCCGCTCCTGCTCTCTGTGCAATTGCAATGGAATAATAATAATAATACGAGTGAGCACAGTCAGACACACAACGCAACGTGTTATTTTAAGCCACCTCTTTTACTTTCACTTGGGATTTTGTTTACATCTCTTCACCACCACCGCCACCACACAACCACCGCCTGATAAAGGCTCTCTTGTAGCGATACTAATGAAGAAATGTGAATGAATGAGTTACTAACTACATGATGACGATATGCATACATATATATACACGGACCAATGCTTGTGAACAAGATTAAGTCTGCTCGACTGCCTCCCTTGCCTACTGATCCAAACTTTTTTTCTCTCTATCTCTCTCTCTCTCTCTCTCTCTCGTGAGTTTTTGCATTTGGAGCACGTAATATTTTGAATGTGCAAAAAAAAAAGAGTGAAGAGCAAGCAACGGAAAATCTATTATTTTTGTCTAGCATCTTAAAAGAAATACACACGCCGAGCTATCTTTTGCAACTGATATACAATTTTATTTACGAGCAGTGAAATGCCAATGATGCCGAGCATAGCGTGAGCCGACAAGGAGAGGAGTACCTTAGTGAAAAATTGTAAGAATCTTGGTGATTACTAACTAATCCTATGCTAGAGTAAACGTAAAAGTAAGGAGGAAAAAATTGTTGTTAGCAAGTACCCAAGCTGATTGTGAGCTCTTTTTTTGATAAAAAAAATTAATGATTTTGCATGCATTCTGCTGCTGCTGAATTGAACTCACTTAGTCAATTAATACACTCACTCTTCTCATCTCGCGCTTTTATCATTAGTCATTCGGTGTGTATCACCGTCGTCAGTCTTTTACCTGCGAATTATCGTAGTTGATATTAATCACTTGGATATTATTTGCCTCGTTAAACCTTACTTTTGTAGGAAAATCAGGGGGAAAATTGTCGTGACTAAAAAAAACATATCTGCCATATATATTTGACAGACAGGAGACTTAGGTATCCTATTTTTTTTTAGCTCAGAAAGGTGGTATGCATATCTAATGATGATGTACGAATGTAAATAATACAAAAATTTAGGTAAACTTTTTGGCTTTGGCTTATTCCTTGTGCTGAAACGGTGCAGAACCACAGGGAACATGGAAGTGGTGAGCGTTAACGTTTTTTTAAAGGTTTGCTATGTGGCTCAGCGCACTGGTTTTCGTGGAAAATGCGAGCGACTAACGCGATATAGATATGATGATGTCTATGTCTGCAGGGAATATATATATATTTAAAAAAATGTAACAAGTAAGGACCCAGCCAGAGAGTTCTCCCAGGACAGTTATTCTTTTGATGAAATTTATACTATGGATTCATTCTAGATTATAGGAAATAATTTTTTTCGTGCTCATTCATTCACTCACTCTTGTTTGAGATACACGTTTGAGAAGGCGAATTGTAACTGATCTTTCAACAGAGTTACTTGCCAAACAAATTTTGTGATTATGTCATATAGGTATATATGGAGGCTAACCACAGGCATTTACCTACTCGCGGGGTAAGTGTCACAGACTGTTTAAAAAAAAAGTTGATATAGTTGTTCATTGCAAACAGGAGGCAATTCTCTATATAGCTGAGAAGAAAAAAAAATTATACATATTTTATATAGTAAGTAACCTATTATACTTATTACCTATAAGAATGTAATCACCATTTTTGCTTCCTTCAGAGTCGAGTCGACTCGACTTCTTCGTAAATGGTGGTGTGCGTGCATTATTTGTTCCTTACTTACCCAAATTCTATTTTGTCAGCAGCAGCGTAGCCAACCCCAGCCAGCCAGCTCATCCCATATAGCCAATTCAAATAGAGCATTACACTTTTCAGTTTATCGCCCTTTTTACATATTTATTAATAATATTAGAATGATCCATTATGAGCTACATGCAGCAAACTAGTTTACACAGTAGTAAATCTGTAGTAAAAATGTATTGTAATTGTTGGAAAAAGTGGGAAAGCCAATTAGCATTTTAATGCGCGCTATCCTCTTCTCCCTGCCATGCATGCATGCCAAAGCACTCCAAAGAAGAATGCTCTGTGCCTGCCTCCCCACCACATTCGCTCATCAGCAATATTATCGATAAGTTGAAAGGGTCATTTTGAAAAAAAAAATATCGATCTGATGGGAAGAAGTTGACGTGCTAATGTGTAGTGTAAAGGGAGACTTGGTAATTTGTTGTTGGCTGCGGTGCAAAAGCGTTCGTTCGGTATAATAATAATATATTCATGCAACGCAGGTAAACATGATGTTGTGTAAGAGCACAGTGTAATGTGCCATCATCCTCCTAAAGAATAAAAGAGACGAGGTGCTTATGTGCATCATTTATAACATAAATATAGACCGTGGGTAGTTGTCCATGTAAACTATGTCTATTTAAGCCGTTTTATTTCGACATTGTTTTAGAGAGCATGCCTTTTACACAAGATTTTTTTCTTCGAAAAAACGAGTGTCCCATCACCATTGCATTTTTTTTTCGTGGATGCAACCCTTTAGTGATGGGTTTGTTTACATGTCTTCATTGCGATGCACACGCAATGAGAATGGCAAAATGCATTTTTCTGCAAAAACGATATTGAAATGGGGATGGGATGCAAATGCATGTAAATAATGTGTGCAGAAAATTTCGCAAATTAAATTTTCCCCCACCATTAATCAAACTTTTAATGAATTGAATTGGCTTTTTAGCCTAGCCTAACTAAAGATGCATCTTCACTTCAATCAAATCCATTATAAATTGCATGTTACATTGCGATATTGTATGGCTATGGGGCGCTGTGAACAAGGGACAAGATGCAATAGCCAATTAGGAACGTCACGAAGTTTTATGTTTATGTGAGGAGGAGCGCACGAGAAGGGGCTGCTTGACGTTTCTATCATGACCTAGGGAATTGCGAAGGCAGAATATTTGGAGTCTCAGCAAAAAACGCACAAACTGCTGCGATTGCATCTTCATTAGCCCTCTAATGCATATTAATGTTTGTGTAAAAGAAACAAAACAGAGTTGGTTGATGATATTTTTGCTGCATTCTGCATTTCCTAGTGTTAAGCCCACTCCAAAACTCTGTCGTTTTTTTTGGGCTGCTCTATCACAAAAGACAAATTCATCTGCAGAGCGAAATAAACAAAACCGCATAAATTATTGTTTATTATCGTACCGTTTTTCACTTTCACTCTTCACTTGTGTACCAGCGGGAGGACTTGGAAAATTAATTTTCTGATCTATTATTACTCCACACACACACACACACACAAACTCACAGTCTGCCAGCACACTTCCTAAAGAAGACGCATGCGTACGTGTAGCCAAGTGGGCAATTTTACTTATATAATACGCTTACCATCATCACTTATCATGTCATGAGCAAAAATATAAGCATAAAAAAAGAAGGATCCACCGAGAGACGTTTGAAGTGGCACATATCCCATTACTCATTCATTCTTCTTTCCACAACAACATTTACGATTTATCAGTGAGGTGCATCTATATCGCTAACACAAAAGTCACAAGTACAATGTTGTGCTTGGGCAGATAGCTGTCAAAGGAGAGGCAACAGCCTCGCCCTTTGTCATCATGAATAATGTTCTGATTCGTTAAACACAAAATGCTCTGTAATGTAACGCTCTTCCGTGTTCCCCAATTCACCCAGCTTCCACTGCTGTCTCATATATTGAAATATATATTATGTTTTAGTGTTTTGCGAGCAGAGCTCTGCAGTGGGGATCCCTTTCATGAGCATCATATGAGCTGATGGCAATTTTTAACATGCAGGGAAAATATACATAACTAACTCTGATTTGACAAAATGCGTATCCGCAAACTACATAATAGCACACGTATTATGATTATGAATGACTGATTTGTTTTAATCCCATAATAATAATACCTGTTATCTCATATCCGATGGAAAATATAATTCCGTATGTAAAATGACTGACAAATGGGATAGCTCTCGCCCTAAAGTTATGATATGATGATGACTGTGCGGCTGCTGCTTCCCATTAAAAATGCACTTTCATTGAATGAGAGTGATCCCCATCTAGAGATTACATTTTTCTTCCCTTTTGTGCTCTGATATATATTTTCTCGATGAACACACAAAAAGATTCCGTCTCATTCTTACGGGATTTCACAGGGTGCTTCTTGCTTGGCTGTGTGTTGATGATGAGTGGTTTCATTGTTCATTCAAAGTTGCTGTTGTTTTTTCTAGTTGAGTAACTAAAGTCTGTCCACACAGACAGTAATTAGTTTCCGACTGATTGATATTACCGCAGCAGTTAGTACCCCGCATCATAATATATCATGTACACACACACATCACTCACCCAACGCAGCAACACGTAGACCATCAAGAATGCATGTTGAGAGCAGAGTAGGGAGTAGCTCGGAAAGCATTTCACTTTTTTGTAATGTGATATGAAAGCATTATCCCGTTGAACATGGTACAATTTACATTGTGCATGTTAAACATTCTGACTGATAGATAGTTACCTTGTGTATCCTTCGTTTTTCCCCTTTTAACGATACACTATGACAGTGCAGTGCAGTGTGTATAGTTGTTTGTAATTATCATTTACGTCTATCGGCATGTGGTCATTCATCTGAGTAAAGACTGTTATGACAAATTAGTTCATCATATCATCCTGCTACCCTCTTGTTCCGGTTCAGTTCACTGTCCACTTGCTCACTGTAATATAAAAAAAAAGGCTAAACGTGCCTCGATAACCGCCGCCACACCACGTACTACCACTAACAGTGTACTTGCGCACGCAGTCCCTTGTAGACATAAAGTGCATAAGGTGATAATAACAGATTACGAGGGAAGAGTACAGGTATCGTAAACGATACACTTGATTCCATTCATTGTTTATTAAATGCTTTAATTCCGAAAGACAAGGCGAGTCGTGGAGGAAAATTAGGTAGGTAGGTGTATAGTTTGTAACGCAAGTCAATCGCAAGTCTACTTCTGATTTTTTTTTTACATATAAACGTTTATTATGCTTTCATCATCGTAAAAAAATGCCCCAATGGTTTTCCCAAGTTGTGCACTCCATTTCGACAAGTCTTGCCATTTTTACCAAAAAGCCAAGTGAAATGTCGTTAGTACACTTGTTACATAATAGTCTGTTAGAGACTCGAATCATTCAAATTTATAGGTGTGTAATCACTGCCTGCAATAACATACCTATTTACATAGTGGAGTAGTGGATATAGTATTCCTTTCACGAGTGAGGTTATATTTTGTAGTACGAATTGTTTCCATTCTTTTTACGAGAGTGTTGGGTTCGTTGCCAAAATTTTTGGGTTGTGGCCCTGTCCCTTTCGTTGTTGAAAAAATAGTCCTATTTCGCATGTCATGACATGACGGTGGATCGTGTACTTAAAGGTGGATGCCGTCGTCGTCGTCGTCCCAGTGTGATCAGTCATGCGAAAAAGGAACGACAAATGAGCATGCATGTGTGCAGTCCGTGATTACCGAATAATAAAAAGAACAAATGCTCTGCACACCATGTGTCGACGAGAAGAAGGGAAGGTTCAACTGTAATCGTATCGCTTAAATGACATTATGGGGACAAGACCACCTTTGCAGGGCTTCATCAATGTAGATCTCCACACTGATACACAAAGAGAGAGAGAGAGAGAGAGAGAGAGAGAGAGAGAGAGAGAGAGAGAGAGAGAGAAAGAAAAAAATCCACCTCGCATAATTTTCAAACTGAGCATATAAGAACGGCTAAAGAGAATAGGAGGGATAAAGACGCTTGTTAGCCTATATGTTGTGAAAACTCATCATCAGCAAATTCCATAAAAGGCATAGTGCAACGTGATCCCTCTTACGGGGATTTCATTACAGCGATATATAGGAGCTATGCACAAAAACCGTATGATATATGATATGGGAAATATTATTCAGGAGAAGTGAATAGTGAAGTGCATCTGTCTTGTCCATTTAAATTGTCATACGGAGCGATGCGCATAGCGCGCTGCTGCTGGCTGGGTATATCAGAGTCCTCAGTGAGTGAGTGGAGCATAGGGATCTGTGAAATATAATAATGAAGGGAAAAGAGAACCTGATGCGGAAACGTTTTTATTAATGTAATTTAGAGTGCATTAGCATCATATCGTCATTATTATCATTACAATCATCCTCATGTATATGCATGTTGGATAGGGCATCTTAGCAAAGATACGTAGGCGACGTAATAAAAGCAATATATACCTATGTCTATATGAGATCGTGTTTCTTTACTGTTGTGAGCGATCGCTTGCGCAATCTATAGCTTCTTATGCATAATTGCGAAAGAATGTAATAATGTGGGATTTTTATGTTGACAAAAGAATCACTGCGTAAGATTCAGATTAATTCCTGAAAGGAATAATATATAAAAAAAATATTTTATCATGTCGTGGTTGCTACAAGATCGATAGAGATATATCATATATTTTAGTGAAATTGGGAGAAAAAATGATGATGGTGATGATGAGTTACTAATTTGATGGGATTTTTTCCTTTGTCCTTAGTATTTGCACAGGACTCATTTAAATGTCCTCACGAGTATGGCTTCTACCCACACTCTCGCTCCTGTGACAAATATTGGAAGTGTGAGAACAACCAAGCAGAGCTGAAAACTTGCGGCAATGGATTGGCTTTCGAGTCTTCTGACAGCAAATACCTGACTGAAAACTGCGACTACCTTCACAACGTCGACTGTGGAGATCGTGTTGACTTGGAGCCAGCCGTTTCCTCCGCCAACTGCCCCCGTCTCTACGGTATCTTCCCTGATGAGTCTCGCTGCGACACTTTCTGGAGCTGTTGGAACGGAGAGGCTTCCAGGTACACTTGTGCCCCTGGACTCGCTTACGATGCCAATGCTCGTGTGTGCATGTGGGCCGACCAAGTCCCAGACTGCAAGGTTAACGGTACGTTCAGTTCAGCCATGTTTTCAGCACACCCTTTCCATAAGACTATTCGTGGGAATCCGAATGGGCTTGTACTAACAATTTGTCCTTTATCATTTAATTTTCGCAGAGAGCAACGGAGGATTCAAGTGCCCCGATCCAAAGGATAACCCCAACCCAGGCACCTTCTCCCGTCACGCTCACCCCGAAGACTGCAGGAAATACTACGTCTGCTTGGATGGAAACCCACGTGAGTATGGATGCCCCATCGGAACCGTTTACAAAATCGGAGCTGATGACTTCAGCGGACAATGCGAAGACCCAGAGGGTGTTGATGGTTGCGAAAACTACTACGGGGATGAGTTGAAGGGAATCAAGAAAAGCGAACTTCTTTTGGGATACGACGGAAACTACAACAACAACAAGGGCACCAGCAAGCCCACCATCCGCAAGAAGGTCCCACAAACCCCAAAGCCTGAAGTTCAATCCGCTCCATCCCAAGTGCAGAGCAACCGCATCAACCAAGTCTCATCCAGGGACAGAGTTAGGCCAGCTGCCCAGCCACAACCCCAGCAAGTCCAACAGCCACAGGCCAGACCTGCTCCAGTACCTCAAAGAGCTCCACCAGCAACTACTGCTAGGTATTCGAAGTAATCTCTGAATAAAATTTCGACTTTCCGCTCCATTTACCATGTTTTCACTTTCTAACAAACAAACGTTTTGTATTTTTACCAACTATTTTTTAAGGACCACTACTTCAACCGCTGCTCCAAAATCAGGGGATAAGGCTTCTTCAGATGATTATTATTACTACGATGAGAACTACGACGAAAACACAAACACCGCTGCTCGCCCAGCATCCCAATAATTACTAATAATAATTATATGAGTTCGAGTTCATTTTATATTATAAGTTAAAGATTTCTTTACAAAAAAATAATAAACTTTTGTTAAAAAAATTGAAATGTGGCTCTCTGGTCTGGTTTGGTTGACACAAAAACGACATTTTTTATTTGACGGGAGTCAGTCCCACGAGGAGGAGGAAAGAAAATTGCTCAGGAATTCACACATACCTCTACATAGCTACTCATAAATACCGACAAAAAAAGTTACAAGAACGCATGCATGCATGCCAGGCCACGCATTCTTACAAGGAACACCAAGCAATATGTTTCAAGTTGATGATGATGACAGCAATCCTGTCAGGATATTCTGGAAGGAATCCATCCGCTTGATAATCACCTCATACAAGATTGCATTTGGTGAGACGACAGTATCCAACTCGAGAATGTCCTTGGCCGTCTGTAGATACGCCAAAATCTTATTCACACTTTCTACATACTCCTCTTGGGAAATTTCTTTGCTTTCAAACTTGGTGTGGGCAATCTGGAAGTCTGGCAAGGACAGTTGGAACAAGGTTACTCCTGAAGAAAAATAAGAAAGAAAATGTCAGGATTTTAGAGAAAAAGCGTGCACTTGGTATAAAATAAAATGTCCATGTGTCCTTCGCTTCACGCCAAGTTGTTCACCTCGCAGCCTTGTTAATCCAGGATCTACCATGTCCAGAATATGGAGTAGCTGAAGGCATAGCGATTTTGACCTATGCAAATGATCTAGATCCATAATTATTTCGTCTTTGGCCCCGCTCTCCGCCTCGCTTGAAGATTGATCATGCAGCTTGGCATATGAATAATTAAGGCTCTTAATGACATTGAAGAGTAGGTAATGATTAGGGTGGAGTATCTTTCCACTGTACTTCTTCAACAGTCGTTCCAACCTTGAAACCGGTGAGCCTGCTGTACTTCTACTAACGTCATCAATGTCCTTGCCTGCTTTTCTAATTATTGTTTGAACTTGATCTTCCTTTATTGCTTTACTGCATTGAGGACTAGTCGCCTGCTGCTGCCTTTTAGAACTATTGGAAAGCCCGTTATTATCACTGCCACTTGCGGATGAAGTGTTTGTTGTGCATACCCACTCTGTACAAGTGTCACAGAGTGGGTCTTTAGGTAGCAAGTAGCCGTTGGAGCAGTCGGAACATTTGATGGCCGACAGGTAAGTGGCAAACTCGGTTGGATCGTTACATCTTGCGCAATGGCAATCAAAGTATTTCGTCTCTTTCAAACACCACTGTCTCTCGCGTGTTCCACTAAACTGATTTGTGTACGAGGTGGTAATCATTTCTCCCTTTTTGATCGGGACTGATGAGCGCACTATCATTTTGTGATCGTCTGTTGCGGTAATGGCATTATGAGTGTTGGGCACACAGTCGTGAGCCATTAGAGCAGCCTCGCGGTAGACACCGCAAATCCTGAAAATATAAAAAGAATGACTTTGTTTGTGCTCATTCATGTGAGCTCTACTTGAGAGGAGTTGAGAGTAGCGAGAGCGACGATTTTCTTTAGCAGATTTGACAGATCAAGTTCATTATCAACAACAAAGAGGGGACTTACTGAACATCCTGGTATCTAATTTCAAAACAGTTGACATCTATGTAGCCCATCACAGAATGAATGTCATCTTCCACAAACTCATCTTTCATTTTACACCAGTCTAGGATCAACTTGATTACATTAACAGAATTGCGATTCCACAAGCCTGGCACTGTTTTGCGCAGCTCATTGTGGTGCTCCATGGTACAAAGTTTGCCCCACTTTTGCGCGTCCCGTCCCTTAAGAAGGAGACATCGGAGTGGCGTTATGCATTCATAGGCCGGACAGACTGAGTCAAAGTTGGATATTTTGGAACCAATGGGGGACCCCCTTTGGAAAACCACGCACTCGTTTTCCGCGTGCATTGGTTTCTGCAAAAGGTATGCAGTCTTGCGTACTTTTCTATTTAGCTGTTTTGTGTGCATGTTGAAAAAAATTAATGACATTTAGCATACCTGTTCACATTCTTCGGAGCACATGGGGTAGGTGCACTTGGAACACCGGTAACTTCCATCCACCTTATTATAGCACCCCAAGCACACTGGGAAAGTGCATCGTTTCGGCCCGTAAGTTATTGGCTCCTCCGTGAAGAGGGTTGTTCCCTGTGGAATATCCCGGGTGGCCACGAGGTACCTCCCGACCTCCTCATTTCGCTTCACCATAAAGGCTCTACACTCATTTTTATGAATTTTCCAGTGCTTCTTTTGGTGCTCAACACAACAGTAGGAGACGTTTTGACAAGCGGAACAGGTTTTGTCTGCGGATTTTTGGCAGACTGGACATTTGTGAGAGGATTTCTCTCCAGAATTGTCAACCATCCTGGAAAGGAGTCTAATTTTTTGTCCAACTCACAACACAGTAAAGTACAGCAAAGTAACACATCTGACCACTGTTGTTACCAGCAGGATTTTAAAATACTTGTTGACTGGCAGCCTGATTTGGCAATTCCACTTTCCACTTAATCCTTCACTTTCAATGAACTCTAAAGATGCAAAAGTAGGGTTGAGACAGTTGAGAATGAGAATAATGCCAACAAATTAGCAGATATCTCTTGCGACGAATATTTGTCTGCCTAAAAGGGAAATGTGTTCTCGCTCCTCGCTTCCCATCCTATCCCATTCCCATTCACGAGGAGTGAAAAACTATTTGAAGCTGGCGACAAATCAAGATATGAGGAGAGCGGAAATGTGACAAAATAGTATTCAAGTGTTCACACATGTGAAGGAGGAGAAAATCACAAAGTTGAAAATCGGACTGATATTGTGAGTGAGTGAGAGACTAAAAAGCTAAAACCAACTCGGTTGATTATATCAACTCATGCACCGCGGTAACTAGTGAGTGTGCAAGGTTTCCACATTAAAAAAATGCTTGCAGCAACAACAGCCTAGCACACCATATCCAATCATTATTTTTACGTCCTATTCATTCCCCGATTTTATCTGTAGGCTGCTGGGATAGCTGCGAGAAAGTAGGAAATTGTAGAGTCATTTAAAGAGGTTGTGCTCCCGTTGAACTCGAATGTTTACTTAAATTCCCATCCATGCACGTCGACGGGGAGCAACACGCTGAATTTAGATTGAGAGATTTGCAGGAAACGTTTTTTTTCCTCGGGCTTGGAACAAATGACGGTTAAAAATAGCTGTTTTCGTGGCAAAAACCATAGTTGTTAAAGTGGAAAACATGTTGAACATTTATATACACTACAACATCCCAAGAAAAGTGAGAGGTGTCTGCGTGCCTGCTGCCGTGTGCCACACGGATTGTATAACAGCATAAATATGTAGAATGTCATGAATGCGAGGGAGGATATGGTATTGCGCTCACACATTTTTAGCTCTCGTTGCACCCTCGCCTCATGATGAGGAATATAAAAAACGACGTATTGAACACTGTTCGACAGTTTTCCACTTTTAAGGGCGATGGCACAATCCATTTCATCGCGAGCCTTATTACTTCAGTTCCGTTGTATGCTGTGATGCCGTGCTAGTAAATAATGTTACTATAAATTATGATAACTTGCTGGCTATCCACATAATCAGTAGTTCTAGCTTGCTGTTCTAGAATACTAGCGATTGCTGATTACATAGTTTCGGTAATTTTTAAAAATTACAAACTCGTGATATGTTGTAGCTGTAACTCTGACGGAAAGGATTTTTAGTAACTAATTACTCGTAACAAATCTGATAACGCTCCTGGTTATAAAATGTTTCTCCTCCCGAATGCCTACAACATTTGTCATTTACACACACAACACAGACGTTTTGCCTTTGACAGAATACGTCTACCTCAAAATTTTACATTTAATGCAAGGGGTTCATGCACCAAACTTTATGTCACTACAGACATAATGCGACTCAGCAAATATACATCTTTTACTGATACGCATCATTTCTGCCATTTCTCATAAATCCCCCAGTATTCTTCCGCTATGAAGATGTCATTGACCAAAAGCACGCATTGCATTGCTTGCTTGCAACTTATCCGTGAAAGCAAACATGCCTACTCTCTCTACTGTATACTCTACAGGAGAATTTTGAGAATTACTACACACGTGTTTGCAAGACGCTGTGTGTCGGTCGGACGTGATCCGCTTATGAAGTTCTAAAATTTGAAGCGACACGTGTAATGATGAATTGGAGTGGCTCATATGCAATTAATGTAACATTTTAGTTAGTCATAAATTAAAAGTAGGTTGTATGCATTGGAAATAAATTACAATCTAACAAACCCCCTACTTGCTATTATATTCATTCAGTATAAACAGCTTCGTGGCAAAATTCAGAGAGAGCAGCTAAAATAATGTCGCCTCCGTGTGGTCTGCCTACAGCACAGGTATATAATCATTAATCATCAACTAAATCATAAAATAGGGTGGACTCTTGATTCCACTTGTTATACAAGGTGCACCATGTGTAATATATGAGAAACAGCCCTCTCTGGTTGTATCTAATAATGACGTTATTCAGCTCAATTGTTGTATTGTTGTTGCTGTAAAGCTAAAAATGTCACAATTTGGGTTGATCGGGTTAATCCTATTTTCAACTCGGCACTATTATTTATATGTGCCGACAGTTTTATGAACAAGCTAACAGGGCAATTTTATCAGCACCTACACAACTGTGTACCGTCCACCCAGCATGTCATGTAATATGCAACAACTGCAGTGGAGTGCATCAAAGTGTAAACTTCGGATAAAAGCACATACCAATTTACACATTTACAAAAGACTACCGCTTGTGAAATCCTTTTTAGCAGACTACCCATGATGATGAAATTAAAACAAATCCGTAAGGGGTGACGATCGTATTCCTATTTTAAAGTTTTGCAAAAACCTGCGCGAAACTCGCAATGGGCTCCTCTCAGCGGCATCACACACGCGTTAATCATCGGATGTACAGTCAAAATAGCATTTTAATCGTAATCAGTACTTCATACTACAATCTAATTTGTACTTAAACTATGTGCGTCATGTTATTTCAACACTGACGTAGCTCATCTGACATTACCTATGCGATATAATATGTACCGGTAGATTTAATAAAAAAAATTCGACGTTAAATATTCTCATAAACAATTATTATGTAATTAGTGAAACTATTATCAGACCACCTTCACTATCAAATTTCGATTACGAACATTGTCGGTTCTTCAAGGAGCATATTATACGATGTGCAAACTGAGATGAGTTGGGCGTGGGGACCACCTGGTGATACCTTTGACAAAACTGCACCAATCCGTTCACTTTTTATTTCCCGTCACGTCACTGCCTTCATTAATCATTTCCCAGAGTAATTGCTACAATTTAAAAGTATAAAACATGATGTATGGTTATTGTTATTTTTCGTCAAAGGAATTCCTAGAAACATAATCCCGATCATCCATGCCACACAGAAAATCACTCTCATTCATCTTCCCTTCTTCCGAAGGATATTGCGTAACATATTGCTCTCTAACTTTACATTCTACTTCTTCGTTCGTTCGACACTACTCCCTTTCGTGAATTGGAGATGGATATATGCATACCATAGCATAGCACCTCCTCCTAATTCAAATCCCAATACCCATTTTGTTGTACGCCAATTCTCACCGCTGCATGAACCCATACAAAAAAAATCCCATTTTCAAATTCAAATATGCTAGTCCACGGTTCATTAAAATGGATTTATGACCACTTCTATAAATACCATGCATGCGTGCCACTGATTTGAATGATGTGCACCAACTTGCAATTTTTTTTGTTATGTAAATGCTCATCTTACATAATATTGGTCGAGTCGATATATGATGATGATGATGATACAAACACTACAATTAGCAGGATAAATGCCCAATTCTCAAAACATTTGTTATGATTATCCCCCGTCATCTATATCGTGTGTGTCATCATCCCCATCTCATTGGTTAACCCGCATAATGTCTGTTCCCTTTCAGAGGCATAATGACTGATGATGACGAAGCTGGGAAGTCCGTGCTGCTGCGGAATGGAAGGAGGAGGAATCCCATTGTCTGTCGGTCGGGATATAAAAGTGCCTTAACATCGTAATAATATCGCCTTAGCAGTCTCAGTCTCTATAAACCACTTGCGATGCACCATTACTGTGGTCTATATAGAGTGTCGTCTTTTAAGGAAATAAAATCGTAAAGAATACGACGACGACACAATCATTTTTACATTCGTGATAACGCAACAACCGACGCGCTACCTTTATGTCCACACTTTAGCCTCATCATCATATCATGCGCTGCACCTGAGCAGTTGAAATACCAGGATGAGTGCCAGTTCACTTACGAGGCGAGGAGACAATGGGGCGTATGGAAGTAGGAAAAGGATTGCGTTTTTACCAGGAGGGACGCATTCCAAAATGAAAAAAGGCAATCACATAAAAGTAAGTAGCCTGAGTGAGCCACTAGTGTTTGTTTGCTTTTTTATCATATCTCTCTTTCTGCCTACTAGGTATTACCTATACAACCCCATTCCCTCTCCGTTTTCATGTTCAAAAAATCACCTTTTGTAAATGCAAAAAGATGTACGCCAGCCAGCCAGCCAGTAATAAAAAAATACGCTTGCTTACTTACATGTGAAAAATGTTGGGATATATGTCGTACTCCTCCAAAAGAGATTTTTTGGTAGTTTCGTTGTTTACCGACGACGGTTGGACGGTGGACGGTTGCAATGGAATGTTTGTTTGATGTTTGGTACATGCAACCTCGTCATTACTGTTTTATACGTACTATCTTCTGATGCCATCATCATTTTTACCCTTTTTCTTTTTCTACCTACTGCACTACATTAATGAATCTCATTTTTTGGGATGTGAAGACGAGCCGAGCCATCTTCACCATTAATATCAACATCAACCTGGCTGTCCTAATAATAATAATAATATTATGTTTTGTGTGTGTGTGTAGTAGTGGGAAGGTAAACCCATTCACATTTCGTTTGGTCAACAAAATGAAGATGAGGATGAAGGAGTATCCACGACTTTTTAATGGAGGTGACCGTGCATCCCTAGAAGATGTATTTAATCTTTGGCATGACACACACGCTCTACCTGTGTGTATTATTGCATTACTTAAAAGTTATCATCTTCATCATATCTCAGACTTTGTACAGGTAAAGTTATAAATGGTATGAAAATTCCAATCACAAGTCTCAGTTCAGAACAACCCAGTCCAAACTGCGCAACGTACATTTTTGGATTATTCCACTACTGCTTTTTCTGGAAAAGTGAGCTAAAAGGTAGAATTAGCGCGCGGATCATGGAGACGAAGTGCGTGACAAGTTTGATTCTGTTTGTGTTTGTTGCTGGAGGTAAGTTGTGGATTAGGAACTTAGGATTTAACCGGAGGGTGAATTACGAGATGGCATTTACAAGGATTATATATTTTTTTTAATTGGTTGTTTTTGTGCTCACAATTAGTGAGGAGCCAGTGCCCCCAACCGAATGGGTACTTTGGTGATTCCCAACAATGCGACGCATACACAGAGTGCAAGGACGGAGTTGCGGAAAAACAACTTTGTCCAGATGGGCTAATGTTCAACGACAAACTCACCGAATACCCCAGATACCCCTGCTCATATCCCCAAGAGGTTGACTGTGGCTCTAGAACGAGAACTCGTAAGAATAATTTTTTATTTTTGCATTTTAATGCCCAACTGGCTCATTCCAAAGAGATCTGCAAAAAAAGGTTGAATTTTACCTATATGTTCTAAGCTGCGGTGATGGGATTTCACCTTTACGAAATTCAGCTCAAGGACAGATCACATTTTTTTCACCTTTTTCTTCAGAACATTTTTTTTATTCCAAAATGAAAGGTCTTCTTTGTAATTGAAGGGGGACGACATTGTTGCAAAAGATCATTGCAGCAGATGCATGCATAAAATTGACAGGGATCAAATGAAGATGAAACGTAGTGTATATAGATAGGTAGTTTGACACAGGAAATTGCACGGACTCATTGTTGATTATAAATTCATATACACCCCATTTATTCTCCAATTTAGCCTTACCATGCACTTTGCACTTCTTTTAGGATTGGGACGCTAATGAGAGTAAAAAAATAAAATTAGCATGAAAATTAAAATGCAATTGTTATTTTGCGCAAGCGTAACAAGACAAAAGTGGGGAGAATGTTCAACGGAGACAAGGTAGACTAGATGTGCATGTCATCGTTTAATATTATGGTTATGGAGGTGGTGTGGTGGTGGTAGTGAGGCATCTTCACGAAAGAATCCGGTTCTTTTTTCTTGCCATTGCATTCTCTCTCTCTCTCCCATTCCAACGAAATAATGAATGAGCTTCATCTTGAGATATGCCATTTTGTCGCATAGTATTATAGTAGTAGTATATACAACCATTTCCATCACTATCACTTATTCCAATCCCATTACTCAAGAACAAAAGTACACTTCTTAACGTAAAAGAAGAGAAGCACGCAGGGTGAACTCTTCTTCTTCAACAATATTGTACATCAACAAGAGCAATCCTGTATTTATTACTAACTAGAAGATTTGGAGACGAGTAGCGTGTGCTGCGTCGCCACAGGTGGAAAAATAATAATTACGTACGTATTCACTATAATGAAATTTGTGCCTGATGGGAATCTAACTAAAGGGAGAGAGATGCACAGGTACTACTACAATGAAAAGAGTCAATAAAATAAGCGTGAAGTGCACTGGGCTACGCATGACCACGTACATGTAAATTTGACGAGACTGTACACGCCAAGATTTTTTGCAAAGTGAAGGGTAACAAGTGAATAACTCGGTAAGATAGTGATTTACATGGTTTCATTCAATTTTTGTATATTAAAAGGGATTCACGTAAAGGGTAACAAGTGAATAACTCGGTAAGATAGTGATTTACATGGTTTCATTCAATTTTTGTATATTTAAAAGGGATTCACGTCATGAAAAAATCACACCTTCTGGAAAACTCGTTTCGTCAAAAAATTTCTTGGGTCCTCTGTATCCCATTCACACTCGTTTCGCTTAAAACAATCTCTTTCGTGGGCCAGTTTGGGGAAGACTGTTGATGAAATGTTGCAAAGATTGTCTTTGTCATATTGTGTAGTTTATCTATACGTCACATGATGAGAGATCACCGTCAACACGTTGTGTTTCATTAGGGTTGTACATACGTACGTACGTCGTGATGCGCAAGTTTCTCACGAAAAGACGAGTATGTTGAATGTTGGTAATAAGTGGATACGAAATACGAACAAACAAGCAATTTATTAGGGGTACGGACGAAATGGACGGATGAGACTGTTAATTATGAATAATAATATGAAAATGAGATTTTTTGGCATAAAGCTGTCCTTGAGAAATTATTAGCCAAATTGCGCAAAAGAGATTGATATGGGTGGACTACTAAAAGTGATATAAGTGGATACGAACAAACAAGCAATTTATTAGGGGTACGGACGGAATGGACGAACGAGACTGTTAATTATGAATAATAATATGAAAATGGGATTTTTTGGCATAAAGCTGTCCTTGAGAAATTATTAGCCAAATTGCACAAAAAGATTGATATGGGTGGACTACTAAAAGTGATTAAAATGGAATGACCATTCAATCTGGAGTTATTGTCCTACAGAACCTGCCCAAAGTACTGGCGAGTGTCCAAGGCAGTACGGCCTTTTCCGAGCTGGCAACGGGGATCAATGCACCAGCTACATGAACTGTGTTGGGGGAAAAGCAAGTCTTAACCAATGTCCCGAAGGACTTGCATTCAATGCCGATACCATTCGGTGCGATTGGCCAGATTTGGTTCCAGGATGTGAAGGAGCAGTTTTCAGATTCCAGTGTCCAGGTGTGAGAGTCGAGGCTGAGTTGGGTCACCCAAGGTAGTACACGAAAAAAATATTTATAACTTACAACTAATGATTTTACACAGCATTACAACAGATATGCAAAGATGCAAAGGTACAACGAACGAGTTGGTTTGGTTTTTTTTCAGGTACTCTGATCCACAAGATTGCCGAAAATTCTATGTCTGCATTGACAATTTTAAGCCGAGAATGCACAGTTGCGCAGTTGGATACGTTTTCAACCCCGACTTGGGCGTATGCGATGAGCCACAAAATGTTCCAAAATGGTTAGTTTCTTAATGAAAGTTTCATATGAAAATATTATGCGTCATATATGATGAACCTATTTATGAAGCAATTAGGTATTTCACGAGTATCAATACTGATTGACTTGAAAATCACCCTATATTTTCAGTGCCAACTACTACCCAAAATCTGTTCTCGATGCTATTGAGACTCTGAAGCAGTTTGACAACAGGCTTCTGTAAGAAAGAACGAATGAGCTCTCTTTTGTGCCTTCCTGTACTATATCAATCAAGACACGTCTAATGGTTGTTGTTGTCACTGTCATCATCATAAAATGTATTCAAAGCCATGGCGCAACCTAAAGTTTAGGTAATCATGAACATAACGCAATGCATGCAGACACTACTTTAAATAAAATAAAAAGTGACTTTCCTGTTGTTAGCTTCTTAGGTAATTACCAAATGTACATTTTAAAAAAGGTGTTTCGATGTTTTTTTTATATATATGTATAAAGTGATTTTCCAATGGAATAAAAACCACACCCAGTGAAATTGTAATTTTTGTTCATTCCGAAAGTAAAAAAAAATGCGAGTTTATTGATTCAGACAAGTTGCTTGTAAAAAAAACGTCCACTATTAATCGTTAAAATATGGGTGGATCTTCATGAACCCTAGTAATGAACTACATTTGTGGAATGTGAATTAGTACAAGGTAAAAAATGTAAAACATTATCATTGCTATTGCTTTGAAGCTTACTCCATTTCCGAATGTTTTTGCATATGCATTATATATTTATGTATTATATTTATGTATCATTTGGTTAAAATTAACTGAACTCCTTAATCATCACTATCGCTATCGTCGTCGTCAGACTCATCATCAGTCTCAAACTGGCTTATTTTTCCTGTATCACTTGTTTGACTAGGTTCTTGATTTGTAAAAATCTGTTGGCCCTGTTGTTGTTGCGCAGGAGAAGAATATTGGAATTGAGTATTATCACGCTTGTAATGCTTCTTGGTCCCTTTGTTGGCTGCATTATTTGTAGCGGTGGTGGTCTTGGTGTTGGTGGGTACGCTATTTTCAGATTGTTCGCTCTCATTGTCGTCGTCCTCCTCGTCGTCAGCAGTGGACTCAATCTCTTCTTCGCTGAGGGAGCCTTCTTCTCCAAGTTCGGCCAACTTGGCTAGTTTAGCTGGGTCCCTTTTGCCATAATAGTCTTTGCTGTTGTGTTTTAAGCCAAACATATTCAAATTAGCTGGGCAAACAATAATGACTTTACATTTCTGGTTGTGAGACAATTTGTCTAGTACAACTAGTACATTTGCATAATCCCATAAGAATCATCTCACAAGTTCGATGGATGAATACATTATATAGCTTTTAACTTATTTCCGTACCATTGTGGAACCCGTTTTGGCTGATCGCACACTCCGAGTTTGGGATTAAAGACCTTTCCAAGTGGACATCCACCTACTCGTGGCTTTCCGTCAGCTAGGCAAATGAAGAATTTCCTGGGAAAAAATTGCAAAACTTATTGGGATTCGTGTAAAACAGTTCTTCGACTAGTTCTCAAGGATTTGCAATAATCAACCTAGCTACTTAACAACATCCCATATACTACCATACATAATGAACGACAGCCAACTTAATCAATTCAAGTTTGTGTGACATGTATTTCACAGCCATACCTGCAGTTAGTACTGTGTGGAAGTCTGTCGTGGTCCCCGAACCTCAGGCGGACAAACTTCTTTCCGGCATTGGGGCAGGTGAAATTGAGCACAGCCTTTGCAGTGCAATCAGGGCGACGGGCAAGATCCGGATGAATGCAGGCTCCTTTGGAAGGATCAAAAATGACTCCATCTGGACAAGTTTTCTCGTACGCTCTTCCCTCGAGGCAGTGGTAAAACTTTTGACAGGAGTCTTCAGGATCAAATGCGTAAAAGCCGTTCATTCGTGGACAATTTGAATCCCCAATGGTTTGTGGTTCCTCTGCAATGGTACGAGGACAGAAATTTATTTTTTGGTATCTGGTACTGGCGTCCAATTGGTAGGTGTGTCAGTCCACTTAATACAAGGGGTTTTTAATGGTGTTTTAAACTTCAGCTATAAACTTACGCAAGAGTTCTCTTCCAGAGCAATTGACATTATGCGGGTAGTCACAATTGCGGATTTCTTTCGAGAACACAAATCCATCCGAGCATTCACGCCTTAGCACCTTGCCACCTTTGGTGCACTCGTGGTAAGCATCACATTGCTTCGTGTCGGCAATATTGTAGCTTTCATTCCGCTGCTGGCAATGTTCCGCTGGGTCACCAAACGTTCCTTAAAATATAGTACCAATTAAAACGGGTTCAATTTAAAAAAAAAGAAGTTCATTTCCGCATTTTTACGACACAAAGTATTGACTTCGGCGTTGATTTAAAATATTCATTGGTTTATAAACACTTACCTATAACCACTGTCGAAATAACCACAGAGTATAAGATGATGCCTCCCAGACCACACAGTAGTTTCCTCATTTTGAGCTGTAAAATGCGTTTCTCTCAGCAAATAAAAAAAGTCTCCAGTTGGAATTTTCGTGTGTTAGCGTCCCACCAGCTGAAAGATAACTGAGCCGGGTGAAAACCTTCATGTTATTCTAGACCCCAACCCCTGACCTCGGCTTAAATGAAACTCTGTGAAACAGTTCAATTTATTCAAATTGCGATCCGGAATCCATCCGTTGAAAAGAGGAATGAAGTGGAGTCTCATCCCGTGTTCTCGTTTGTATTCTATTCATTCGTTTCATTTCCACCATGTTTGTTACCTTCTTCCAAGTCAATTTGGATTCATGCAAATTTAAAAGGAAAACGAAGCAATAATAATACCGTCTCGTCTCCATTTCCCAAGAGCACGTATTTTGTGCCTCATCGATCCTTCACTAAGGACAATGCATTACTATTACTTACTTGGTAGTAATTCTTTGAGATATTTTCTCCGTGCTTAATCAGTCAACCAAAAGACACCAGAAGCCGAGTTACTCGCTAATAATGCTCGCAAAGGCTCTTTTAAAACATGCTTTTGTTGTGAGTGATTTAGAGCTATTTTTATTTATGCCACATCACATCAAGGTCAGTCAGTACCATTCATGCAATGCAGCAGCAGAAAAACCGTAAAGTACTTTTGTACAATTGTTTGCGATTTTTTTTTGTTCTAATCTTCGTTTTTCTTAAGGCTCATTTCCCACAATCTCATTATTTTCAACGTCGATTTGCATTCTGCAGCAGTCAGCAGCGGCAGCCACATATCGTCGTCATCCCCCATCGGTCATCAACTCGTACTACAACAGAAACAGAGTCCCACAATCTGCGGTGATTAGCATATTATTACTACTAGCTTCTGTGCAGCAGTACCTCTGCAGTTTTTTCCTCAGACTTTTGCCAATTTGCCAACGCTGAATGAAAGGTCAGAGTCAGAAGAGAGTTAAGGCCAGTCCATGACATTGCCAATAAGTAAGTATTCATGTGAATCTACTGGGCATTATTAGGGATTATTAGTGTCTGTATACCTATATTTAGTATAGTTTAATTGACATATGCTGCGCGGTCGAAGTTTGACACGATGACACGCTTGAGTAAATAAAAAAATTAGGCAAAAGTGGTCCGTCAGTAACTTGTTGGTTGCTAGTTAGAGAAAAAACAACAATGCTGCTTGAAAGGGTAACACTGTAATAATGAGCATTCATCATAAAGCTCGCTACACAACTTCTCGTCGTCGTTTTTATATACGTCTCTCTTGAGTTGAATGTGAGTGAGTAGTTTATGGTATCCTTCACTTTTGATCTTATGTAGATCATTGGATACGATACGAAATGTGTTGTTTTGTTGGGTTATAACTAGTTTGTTCTCTTGTTTTGTTGGCTATTCACTTAATTGGATTTAATGGCTCGACATTGCATTGCATATGGTAAAATAAAATAATGAAACTTTGCATTTCTACTCTAATTAGCCAGTTGCCAAATTTAGATTTTATATTTGAATAATGTTGGAACCGTTTTAGGAAGACAATATGATATGATGCTGTCGACAAGAGCATTTTTTCTTTGTAAAAAGCCAAGGAAAAAGACAGTAACCTGATATTTTGTGTTTGTCCAAATATATTTTATGAGAGAAATCTGACTAACACTGCATTGCGTTGAATAGTTGAATTTCTTGTTGAGTTTAGTCTAAAAAACTTCCTGCTTTTAGAAATCATTGAGGAGCAGGGCAGCCTTTCAAAAACAAAAACAAGAATCAAGCCATCCAGCTATTGACCTTTCTTTGTTTTGTAATTAGTGAGGGATATTTTTATAGTACTGAAACAAACAAAATGCCAGCGTCTGTATTAGTCCAAACTAAAACCCTTTTAGAGAAGGCATTTGTGATTGGAGTAGTCTCTGCCTTGGCAGTGCCGATTGCACTGGCAGCCTTGCCAGCTGCCTTCGGACTTGTCTCCTTCTTTGTTGGGGTAGTTGTTTTGTTGGCTCTGGCCATGACTGCTTGGTCCACAGTGAACTTTGTCAAGGAGCTATTTATATCTCTATACAATGGACTCGTTCATCTCTCAAGGCTGCTCCTGAAGGGAGTTCACACTTTCCTTTGGATAACAGGAATAGAAAGTATTTTGATTTGGGTTTGGTCACATGCCACTCCACATTCTGACAATATCCTGTCCTTCCCGTTGGTGGCAAATTATTGATTTTTACTTTTAGAATAATCTTTTGATTCACGTACTCCATAGCTGGATTTTATTATTTACCCTAATCATGCCCAATATCTGCTTCTGCTTTTATTAAAACTTCTCTAAACAGTTCTTTTTATACATTTTGTTCTCCGTTTTGTATGGATGATTTGAGTTATATTATGAAGTCTACTTTATGCCGTTCTACGTTTACATTTTGATCTTGCGACAAAAAATGCACAATGAAATATTAACACGAGCAAAAACCACAGAAATCAGTGAACAGGAAATAATTTATTTAAAAATGTATAATCTATTTAACAATACACCGCTACTACAACTATATACCTATTCCATTTTGCTCCCACCTGTACTTGTGCACCGTGATGATAAATCAAGAATATATAAAGGTGGGTGGATAAAAAAGAATGACATTAATCTTTGGATCCGTTACATGACTGAGATATATATTAATGCATTTTACAAAAAGTCAAAAGATTTTTTTCCTATTTTGTGAGATAAATCAAGAATATAATAAAGGTGGGTGGATAAAAAAGAATGACATTAATCTTTGGATCCGTTACATGACTGAGATATATATTAATGCATTTTACAAAAAGTCAAAAGATTTTTTTCCCTATTTTGTGCAGCAATAATACTCTATAGTTGTTGGTTACTGGTTTGCCGAACATCAGCAGCAGCAGCAGCAACACCAGCAAGGAAGAGAATTAGATCAGTTGGACAAGACATCCTTCCTCAGTCGTCTCTGACGTGATACCCTGAAGCTTTTAAATGTACCTACGAGATATTCACCATTTCCTTTGCGAGCTAACAGCAAAGTGGATGGTCGACGAGCATGATGAACTGGCGTGGTTAGCTACTTTCTGCATTTTTCCACTTGTTATAACTTCACCCACCACCACCACACCACACCGTGCAGCCGCTTACGGCCACTTTGTATAACAATCAAACGCTTATTGATACTGATAATATACAAGGTATATGTATATATATCTATAAAGCTTGGTCGCAAGCACAACTCCTTTTTCAGATTTACTTCAAGATGAGAACTGCAGTTCCGCTCTCACATTTCTTTTCTTGTTACATTTGCTATATTATATTGCATGAATCTCATTCTATGTTAATATCTTACCTAACAGGCTACTTTTTGAAGTCTTCATACCATGAATGATGGTACGACGCAAAAGGGGACTATGTATTTGTGAGCTAATTCAGTCAGTCAGTACCTCAACGGCTTCAGTCAAGCCACCACCACCATGAACACCCTCAAATTCTCCCTCGTGACGATTGTCATTGCTCTGTTGTGCCTTTCTAAATCAGGTAATTGGATTGAATTCAGATTCAACGCAATATGTTTATTTATGTAGTAGTGCATATGGCGAAGTGAATTTAAGGGATTTGGTGTCAAATTGTTTTTACGCCGCTTTGAATTAATTAGTGAGACCCCAATATAAAATGTGTGAATAATTATTTGCAGAGGCACAAAGGAGGAAGCGACCCAATCAACAGAAATTGCAGCAACAGCAATCTGGCGATCAATATTCCGACGGACCAGTTTCCCGTGGCCCTGTCAGCTCCAGCTCTGGTGGAGCTCCAGATTGTCCTGAGCCTAATGGGTTCTTTGCGGATGCTGACCAATGCGATAAGTACTGGGTTTGCGAAGATGGTGTAGCCAAGCAGAGGTTGTGTCCTGATGGTCTTGTCTTCCTTGAGGCTGGCTCTCAAATTGAAAAGTGCGAATTTCCTTTTGCTGTTGATTGCTCCACTCGTCCCAAGCTTCGTGAGTTAAAATATTACATGATATGTGCGAAACCAATTTATGCAAATTGATTTTTAGCATTTAACCACAAATTAAAATAGGTCGAAAGGGAAATATTCATGAAGTGCGTAACTGTACATGATGAAGTTTTTAATTTCTTTGTAGAAACTCCAAATCCAAGTTTGAACTGCCCCAGGAAAAATGGATACTTTGCTCACGAAGATGTCAAGATTTGCGACAAATTCTTTTACTGCGTTGACGGCTCCTTCAATGCCATCACTTGTCCAGCCGGATTAGTCTACAATGAGAGGACAGGAACCTGTACTTGGCCGGATCAGGCTAAGAAGAACCACTGCAGTTCCGGGGGTTAGTTACGTTTAATGTCGAATCCAAATAAACTATTAAACATTTCAGTATAGTTTAGTGATGTTGTTGAAGTTCACGGTCGTTTTATTTAAAAAGAAATAATTTGGACATCATAAGAACCATAGATTGCTATAGTATGGGAGACTAGTGTGAAATTAGTACAATTGAAAGTAGAGCAATAGGAAGTTTGCAATTATGTTTCTGTTACGGCAAGGGTCATGCAATTCTGAAAAAATTAGTGACGTAATTTAATTACATTTTGATTATATATTTTGCAGAACTTTTCGAGTTTGACTGTCCCAAATCTGATTTGACCGGAGGAGAAGCCGTTCACCCCAGATACGCCGACCCAAAAGACTGTAAGTTCACTATATTGATCGGAAATGGATTGTCAATTTAAGCACAATGAATTAAACAAAATCTATTTAATCTTTCAGGCCAATACTTTTACGTCTGTATTGATGGAAAAGTGCCCAGAAAGTCTGGCTGTACTACTGGAACCGTTTTCAACGAGAAGAATGGGCAATGCGACAAGCCCAAAAATGTTCCTGAATGGTAAATTCAAATGATGCAGTATCTTAATTTAAAAGTCGTTTTATAACCATTTTTGCAGGGTAGATAAAAGTGTAAAATTTGCATTTGTTTAAAAATTACAGCAAAGACTGGTACAAGGGTATCCTGGACTATGACGAAGACGGTGAAATTCGCACCACTCCCCGTCCCCGTCCACCACCTTCAGCTGGAGGAGGATCAAGACGCAAAAACAAGAGGCCTCAACAGGCACAACTTGAGTAAAATTATGTATCATAACAGCAGTATTCTTGAAAATATTGTAATGTAATAGTAAGGAACAACCAGATCTATTTAATGTGTGTAGCTGTCGTCACCTATAAATACATGCATATACCTACCAACGTTATAAAAAATATCTCACCAGGTATTAGGGCTTTGTTTTATCGTATTTCAATTATTGATGTGTCCACGTGTTTGAAATGTAATAACGTACATTATATTAAATAAAACGGCATGACTTTTAAAATGTAAACTGGAAGTTGGTATTTGCTTTGCATACATTTGTTTCATGTTTCGGTTATTATGCTTTTTATTTATGGAGACCACAAATATTACCTACGTAGGTATGCGATTTAAAATATAAACTTCTGGCAGTGGATGACATATTTATACTTTTTGCTCAATTGGGCGATGCTACAAGTGTTAAAAAGTTCACTGAAATTGGGGGTTAAGAAGGCTTGTGAGACACTATTAAATTAGGATTGGTTACAGTAAACATTAATTAGATATGTAAACTACTTTACCCGTACTATCTTCCGTTATTTCTCTGTTAACGTCGGTACACCAAGATGGCAATGTAATATCTTTTGTTAGTCACGAAAGCTATCGTTAGTGCCAAGAGAAAGCGGTAAAGCTTGTTTACATATGCTGCTGTGAATTGCTAAAAAAAATTGTGCATTTTTCGCCTACATCTATGTTCAGACCTTCAGTCTCAAAAATAAATTATCAACTTGCATGATTATGGCTGACAACTTTTGAATTTGGATCTATTGAGGTCGGTAGGCAAGTTATATTTATTTTCTCCGAGTGCTACACCGATGGTATAAAATACCTGCCTAAATTATATATTTAAAATAATAATCATTGTAATAGTTTGATAAATTTTAATGTCATTCGTTAGCACCGCACCTGCACAGGTTGGGTAACCTGGCTTTGCTAATCTTACACGCTGGTTTTAAAAATCATCGTTCACCCTGCGTACTGGCCCAACTAGATACGGTGTGGCTACAGTCTAGTTACTAAGCATATAAAACCGGAGTAGAATAAAACTATCTATCTTGATGTCATAAAGTTTGGTTTTAATAATGACGCGTGATCCAGAATTGTGATTGATGAATTCCCCGTGAGTCATATTAAGGTAAAGAGTAAAGAGTGAAGAGGTCACTCAAAATTCAAGCAAATGACAACTGTTCGATCACCAGAGCATGTAAAACCGGAGTAGAATAGGATAAAACTATCCGTCTATCTATCTTGATGTCATAAAAAGTTTGGTTCTAATGAATTCCAAGTGATCTAGAGTTGTGAATGTTGTGATTGATGAATTCCCTGTGAGTCATATTAAGATAAAGAGGGAAGAGGTCACTCAAACTTCAAGCAAATGCCAACTGTTCGATCACCTTCAGTGGCTTCCACTCCACACATTTGCACACATTCACGTTAATACCTTTGACATTTTGCGAGACTGATAAAAAGGAGAGATTCGCCACCGGAATATTAAAAAAAAAATTATCAATCATCATTTTTGCTACACTACGCACAGTTATCTATCACTAAACCTAGCTTGTCGCTGATATCATCCCACTCAGGTTGTTATTACAACAAACTTATCAATCATCATTTTTGCTACACTACGCATCACTAAACCTAGCTTGTCGCTGATATCATCCCACTCAGGTTGTTATTACAATGTTCTTGATTTGATATGATTTGACAAATCAATAGATTAGAATTACTAAATGCTTAAAAGTGGATGAAATACTCATGGCCGTTGTCAGTTTTAAACGTAGCATCAATATCAGGAGGGAGGGAAAGAATAAATATAGTAAAAAATGGCACTCTTAAAAATTATTGCCAATTTTTTCAATACTCCTTCTTGGATCTGCAAACGCAGCTGGTATTTCCTAATATTCGCAATGCCAAACTGGGTCTATATATTATTGTTTAAACATTTTATGATTAGAATATAGAAGCGTATAACTGAATCCTGAATACTTTTATCATAGGTCCAAAATTTGCACCATATTTTGATGTAACATTCACGAACCCTGGTCTCCCTGCCGTTTCCGCACAGTCTGGTCAAAATGATTTTACACTAGCATTTGTGCTCGGAGGAACCGAAGGCTGCGTTCACTCCTTCTTGGATCTGCAAACGCAGCCGGTATTTCCTAATATTCGCAATGCCAAACTGGGTCTATATATTGTTTAAACATTTTATGATTAGAATATAGAAGCGTATAACTGAATCCTGAAGTCTTTTGTCATAGGTCCAAAATTTGCACCATATTTCGACGTAACATTCACGAACCCTGGTCTCCCTGCCGTTTCCGCACAGTCTGGTCAAAATGATTTTACACTAGCATTTGTGCTCGGAGGAACCGAAGGCTGCGTTCCAACATGGGCCGTCCAATACGCCCTCGACGACCCCATGATTCTTAACCCCATCAAGGAAGTCCAAAACCGAGGGGGTCAAATGATTTTGGCATTTGGAGGAGCTCTCGGAAACTACTTGGAGCACAGATGTACCACTGTAAACGACCTTGCAAACGCCTACAAGCGTGCTTTGGATACTGTTGGATCTACCCATCTTGACATTGATGTGGAAGCCCCAATTGATCTTAACATTGTCAACGGAGCTTTAGCCCAAGTTCAACGCGAGCGGCCGGAAGTGACCGTCAGCTACACTTTAATGGTCCAAGGGGATGATTACGGTCTGACGCCTCAATTGGGAGTTGACACTCTTGTCAGTGCCAAGGCGCTAGGTGTCCGAGTTGACATTGTTAACGCAATGACCATGGAATTCCCAAGATTTTGAAGCAAGCTGGTATGTGATTTGACAATGGGTTCAACATCTTATTATGCGAGATTGTCTTCGTTAAAAAAGTTATTTACTTAAAATTTACCATATTGTTCCAGGGGAGATGCTGTGATCAAGGCTGCCACTGCTGTACTTGGCCAAATGAAAGAGATCTGGCCTGAAAAGTCGGAGCAGGAGCTCAAAAGCATGCTCGGTGTAACCCCCATGATTGGCAGAAACTTCAACGGGAAGCAGTTTGAGCCCGCACACGGACGTCAGCTCGTCGAGTGGGCTAACGCCAACAAAATCGGCCACTTGAGCTTCTGGTCTGCCGGCAGAGACAATGGAGGTTGTAATGGCCAGTTGTTACCCACCTGTAGTGGGGTTCCTCAAGACGAGTTTGAATTCACCAAAATCTTTCAGGGATTCACAGGCTAATTGAAATAAAACTACTAGCAAATCCTTTTATCGTCACCTTCACTCCTAAAATTGATTTGATACGGCAACACGGCCAGGCTGGGGCACGCAACTTTTTGCATAAAATCTTGAGCAGAGCACACATTCTCAATTCTGAACAAATTTGGGATATTAAAGGTTGACACGTCATATTTACATTGAGTTGAGATATACTCATGCTAGCCAGGCGTGCACGCCATGCCGATTGAAAACATTTAAGCAATTTCATCATCATCATCATCGTTTTTGCCGTTTGATTTCCATCTTCATTCAATTCCTTCAGAGTCCCAAGTCTCATTAGAGCTTAAGGTTAAATCCTGTTAAAGAAAACGTAGAACATCACATAAAAAACCTGGGCTTGTCACGGTCACCTCATCAACTCTGACAGAAAGATGTACGATAAAGGGTCTCTTTGCACCATTACATTACTACACTCCATGCATGTCTAACGTGCACAAGGTCATCCACGTAATTATTATTTCTATTAGATCTAATTCCATAAAGATATTAATTTTTTGTGGTAACTGTTTTACATCCTACGCAAACCTCCACCTGCATGGCTACATAGCATCCATTCATTATATTTGCTTGCCTATAATGGCTATAATTACCAGGTGAGTTTGGTTCAGGAAGGAAGAAAGGAAGCAATAAGAGGAACACGAATGAATGGACGTGTTTGGTCAATGAAGCTATGAGAAATAAAAATTAGACATTGGCATGCTATACTTATTAGTTGCTTCAGGTGGTGGTGTACATAAGTATATCGGACTTTAGGCATACATTTTTTTACCATGAGCAAGCAAAGAAGATCTTGAACACTCACACCACGACGAGTCACAGTACAGTCAGTAGTGCTGAAGAAGAGGACTGAACAAGAGAGGGTGGTTCTACTGGTAATTATGTTGTTATCAGGTCGGCACGTAACTCGCTAGTGGTCAGTGCCGTGTAAGTATGCTCATCAGCATTTTGCAGACATGCATCCCTTCCCTTTTCCATCACAATCTTATGACCATAATGTGATATTGATTAATGGATATTATATATTGGCATATCACGCCAAATCCTGCCAGACTGGCAATTATCCCAATTCATTCAATCATTCATCCACAAAAGTCCTAAACTGTATCACTACTACACGAAATGTAAACAATGCCATAAAAGTGATCAATATACATAGATGGTCAATTTTTATTGGACTTTTATCTCCAAATCTTGGTCCGTCTAATTGAGACAATTTATGAAGGTGTCAACTTGTCACTGTCATCGATCCCTTGTTTTGCCAGCAACATATAATGTTACGGCACGGCCAACGTTTTGCCGTTGACATTATCTGACAGTTGTAGCATGTGAAACTCTGTCACCTGCAGTAAATCTAAATTATATGGTGGTTATCAAAATTTTGTCAATGTAAGTGTTTATGCAATATATATATAAATAGTGAAAATGTATGAAACTATGAGCGGTGGTGGTGGTGGTGGTGGGGAACCTTCAAAAAACTTAAATAAATAATGAGCTGCTCTTAAAAAAATCATGTAGCAGCTGCAAATGAGTTTGATTTGACGATTGATCTGGGCTCAATAATACTGACATGTTGAAAAAAAAATGATTAGCATATGATGATTAGTTTGTAAAGGAGGCAGATTTTTATAGTGTCTCGCGAGACCTCATACCAAGAGAGAGAGCCGCTAACGGTTGCACACATATTTTCCAGGTAGGACACAATGTAATTGAATCAATCACTAGATGTAATTTGACTGCACAAGGATTTATGGCTGAATGTATTAAAATTAGCATCATTGAAAAAACTCATTACAAAGATATATATAAGAAGGGAGTGGAGAGTGCCGTAGGGACCATAAAGACATAATATTTATATGACGAGAGAGAGAGAGAGAGACAGCGAGACAGTAAATTATCAAGTTTCGGTTATAGATTCTTGTGAGGCGAGGTACTTGCTACTTTTGCTACCTCACCTCCAAAAAAAAGTACCCCGCTCGTTGAAATGATGATGATGATGATGTTTCAGGTAGATGAATGATAATCTCCAACTTGAACCTGATGCCGTTTGAAAATAGGGCTGTCTTTTTACAGTGCTCTAAAAAAATGCATGGTGATGAATGATGATGAACGGGACAAAAATGTTACGTCAGTTATTCTTGAAGAAAATGCTCCAAATAGAGTCAGAGATTATATCGTTTTTGTTTTCATTTGGTCATGTGGAGCAACATAATTAAATACTACTTGGTTTGGTGAGCTTATATACAGTTAAATCAAATTGTTTACATAACTATTATTATAAATAGAACAAAATGAGAGCTGACATTTATAGCTAACGTGTTGATGATTATTCTCAGGGGTGTGCACCCAATTACTCATGCAATATAAGCTTCTTACTAATCATCTTCCTATTTTTGTCGGCGGCGGTGGTGGCGATGGTCAAAGCAAGAGTGATAGTGATACGCGCAGGACATTATTAAACTGAAAAACGAATATATAGAAGAATTTCTTGAAGTTTGACAAAGTTTTCCCAATTGATAAAATAGGAAAATTACATTTGGTTCGTGTGACGTCGCATACATTTTTGTAAATATTACGGTACATATAAATCTGCTTTAGATAGCAATTTTAATTCTCATTGCATTCTGATAAAATTATCTCAGAAAAGTGGTTCATCTCTTTCGTATTCCACAGACGGACGCACAAACAACGAGACATAATTAATTGATTTTCGTCGCGTAATAAATGGACTATCATTTTACGACCTTATGCAAACGTTTCTTTCTACCATTCTACCGTCCAAGACTTGAAGACATGACGTTGGACGGGGTTCTACCCTAATGTTTTGTGAGCACCAACATGAAAAATGCAATGACAAATTACACATTGTGTATCTTTTACTCAAGACATGTAATGGATTATGTGATTTCAGTAGACTAAATAGCTTCATAATGAATGATCATCTAACAATTTCAATCTTGTCATAATGAGCTCATGAGCAAGCAAGCAGCCAGACACCAAAAGAAATCACATAATAACGCCTGCCTTTCATTTATATAGCAAGGGCAAGGCTGAGTCTGGGTGGGAAACGCTGTGACGACTTTGGACTATTATATTATGCAATCGTTCAAAGAGTTACGTCTGCTCGAAATCTCCTCTCGCAGCAGCTCAGCTACCAATTCGGGAAAACGAGACATACCCCAAATGGTGATGGTGACGATGATAATAGTAATAATATGTAACTCAATGTCACATTTTGACATCCAAGACACACTTCACAAGAGTGAACCAATTCGGAGAATAATTTCCCCTCTTCCGTCTCTGTCTCCCTGAGTCAGCAGCCCTATGACACATATTATATCTACTCCAACCAAACTGCAATTTGGCATGGTCTACTTTGTGAGAATCACAGGTAGGTTTTTGGGATGCACGATATTTGCCGAATCAATTGCAACAAGCAATTGATTGTTCGTTGGAAAAATAAAACTGTAGGAGATCGGGGTAATTTTTGGCTAAGGTAGTAAGTTTGATTATAGACATTAATAAATCATATATTACAAGAAGATGCAAAAAGAATTAGAGTAAGGCAAACATTTGTCTTGTAGAGAATACTATGCGAGTGCAGTCATGTCATGTCATATATATAATATCCCATATATTCCGCTATGCAAATCGGCTCAACCCTCACACACAGCACCTATTTCGCTCAATTGACCATTTATCACTGTATGTGACGGCAGATCTCTCAAGAAAACGTTCAACTGTAGCAGAAGATGACGACGACGACGATGATGATGATGATGATGATGGTAAAACTAAATGGTCAAGACCGTAGGTGAGGTCCTTCAAAAAAAATCACCAAGCGTGTTATTTTCCCCATCAAACTCATTGCACTTACTGTAACGTTTTTTTTACCGTATTCATTGCCTCAAGTACCTTAACAGTTTTCCCTCTCATTACGACTTATTATAAAGTTCTCTATTAGTAAACTATGAAATCGTTTTATCCTCCTATAATCTCCAAATGATATCATAATAACATAAAATATCATCCTGCTAGGTATGGAAAAACTTTAGGCTGATGCGGTGTACCTACATGTATGCAAAATGACATTCGACAAACCTTTTTTCATCACTGAGCAGCATACCTGTAGGTTACAAATTTACAATTATGAGTGTACACACACACTCGTTGTTGAGCGTTCGCTGGGAATTTGGGAGTATCGCTGACAGATTATTATGCGTGTATTTATTATTTGCCTACTTAAATTGGTTCGCCGCATTTGTTACGTGTGTGTGTGCAAGCAAACGACACCCCACACAACAGGATCAATTTGAATTTGTATAAAAAGGTGGACAACGTCTGGAATAGTCATCAGTTACTTCTCAGCTCTTTTCCTTTCAACAACTCTAAAACAGTCTCTCTAAGAACCACAAAATCATCAAAATGATGAAGGTACTTGAGGAAATTAAATCATAAGTGAATTTGGTTAATTTTGTGCAGTTGGAGTGTAAACTTTGTAAAACAAAAATTGTGTTTCGATTCCGACAGGTCGTCGCTCTCCTCGCCTTCGTTGGCGCTGCCAGCGCTGGAGTCGTTGCCCCAGCTTACTCCTATGCTGCCCCAGCCTACGCCGCTGCTCCAGTTGCCTATGCTCAACCCGTCGTACAAGGCCGTTGCCCCAGTTGCCTATGCCCAACCCCTCGTCAAGGCCGTCGCCCCAGTCGCCTATGCCCAACCCCTCGTCAAGGCCGTTGCTCCAGTCGCTGTAAGTTATATCATCCCGTCGGTTTTGACTACGACAAAGTGGTCAAAGAAAGTTGGTGGTGGTGGTGTCTTCAGTACAGAGTCGGTGGTCTGATTGAGTTGTTCCTCACGGGATTTTGGAAAACCAATAAGTCGAGAGTCCTCCGCTGCGAATTACATTATTGAGCATGAACTTTACCGTTTTATTATTCCCTATTTCTAACAAAAGTATGGCTTGCCATATCAGGTTGCCAAGACCGTCGCTGTTGCCCCAGAGCCATACGACCCACACCCACAATACAACTACGGATACTCTGTCTCTGATGCCCTCACCGGAGACTCCAAGTCTGCCCACGAGACCCGCGATGGAGATGTTGTCTCTGGACAGTACTCCCTTGTTGAGCCCGATGGTGCCGTCCGTACCGTCACCTACACCGCTGACCCAATCCACGGATTCAACGCCGTCGTTGACCGTTCTGCCCCAGCTGTCGCTAAGGTCGCTGTTGCCGCTCCAGTAGTCAAGGCTGTTGCCCCAGTCGCCTATGCTCAACCCCTCATTGCCAAGGCCCCAGTCGCCTACGCTCAACCCCTTGTCGCCAAGACCTTCGCCGCTGCCCCAGTTGCCTATGCTCAACCAGCTTACGGCAAGGTTCTCTATTAAGTGACCATCCATTTGTGATACTTCGTACTCAATCAACAACACTATTCTCTGATGTGAATTGGTTCCAAACGCCTCCTTCAAAATTCAACAATCCTGGCTCATTATATGGACACTATAACATGTCTTCCAAATTCCTGTCTCTATCTTGAAACTCTTTCTAATCTGTGTTCAAAATTCCCTTTTTTCTTCCTTTTCAAGTCTCTGTATTTATTTTCTGACTCAGAAAAGATATTTATAGCTTCCCCCTGTTGGGAAGTGACTATTTATTTCTCGTTCAAAAGAATAAAAAGCAAATGAAGCATTGTTACTTCTTCTAAAATACTGTCTTACATATAATAACATTCATTCATTCATCATAATCACCCAGGTCATGTCTAATAGATTCGACATAATTAACTTCCACATTTGGTGCAAAATATATATTCCATCGAGATCAGTGCAAACCTGCTGGAAATGCAATTAATCAATTTTCCTTTCACATTGACAATAAATCTCTCACGATGGCACAATACCACCTCCAAGTCCATTGTAATACAAAGCAAATACTTACGAGCCAA